>JARHVA010006778.1:577500-635000 GCA_037957365.1 Torreya grandis | reverse complement strand
TGACCTATATTTTGTACTATAAGATGGGTCACCCTACATCTTTACACTGTAACAATATGGACCATCAAATATGATATGAGCCTATGGAAAATAGTGGGAGTTGGATGTTGTCCATTACAATTGAGATTTAGGGGGAGGAAAAAACTATTAATACATGCTCTTGGGTGTCTAATATTAATCCAAAGTAACTCAGATTGAATATTTATTCATTTCTAATTATAAATCAAGGCTATGTTTTTGTCATAATTAATTTTAGCCTTATTATTGTAGATAAATTTGATCTATATAATTGAATATTTTTTAAAGAGTTTTTTTCATTCAATAAAATGATTTTTAATTATTAAAATCATATCTTGAGTTAGAAAATAAAAGATACATATATCCATTAAATCCATGAGTAATTTTCAAATAAGGGAAATTATAAATTAGGTATAAATATTATATATATATATATATATATAGAAATATAAAACCCTAAAAATTAGGATAAAAAAAAGAGAAACTTGGGGTATGACATGGTCACTATATAAATCAATTGAAAAATATGTTTTACTTTAATTTTTATTTGAGTGATACAATAAAAATAAACCTTGTTTACTAGTAATATTTTTAATGTATTACAACAAAATATTGATCTGAATGCTAAAGTAGAATATAATTGAATAATTACACCTACCATTTATATAAAGTGAAGGTCTAAAATTGAATTCAACTCATTCAAATTAATGGAAAATGGATTATAATTTTCTCATATTAGAAATAATAATGTTTGGATTTGTCATGATCTAGCTGTCTATATCAAGATGGAGTTGTATGTTATTTTTGTATTCATCCTATGAATTTTTGTCCCACTTTTTTAGCATTGGTCACTACACATCTTTCATAATTTTATTATTGCATTAAATAGGTAGCTTTATCTTTTCATAAATCCATAAAATGTGTCCCCTTCACCTCAAAACCATATCTCCACTTTTTGACAGTGTGTTTAGGCCTATAAAAAGAGAAGAAATGTGTGTTTATGTAACCTCAACCACTCATATATATTTTGTGTGATCCTTGATTATGTATCCAATACTCAAATGAGGTAATTAAAACCACATTTAATTATCCACATTAGGTGTATGTGTGAAATTATTCTATTTTATAAATGAATCATGCAATCTAGATTTTGACATTTAATATTTGAAAGGTAAGCTTGGCTTAGGAATTTTAGAGTTAGCTAGTGCATGGTCCTTATGACTAAATTATTAATTAGGAAATTAGGATAGTTACATTGAAATTTTAAGTGTTCTAACAAGATTTATTTGTAATTTTTTTAGAGTACTATATTTTTTTTAGATTATGAAATAGGATTAGTACTAACTTGTATAGATAGATGACATTTTGAATAAATTATCATACCACCAACAAGAAAAATGTATGTAGAGACCCATGGAGATAACCTTAATTTTATAAATATGTGTTGATCATCATGGGGAAAGGACCATTATATTTGGAAAACTTCATAATTTTCTAGGCATTTGAGTCTTGAAAATGTGTCCAAAAAGAAGGTAAATAATATGATCATCTATAAATAATCTAAGTATGATAATGAGAAGGTTAAGAACAAACTAGGGAATTTGTATAGGTGACTAATATAAAATCAATAATGTGAAATCCATATAAATCATGTGGATATAATATAAGTTTGTGAAATAACCATATGTTTATTCACAAGTCATGTAAGGTGAAGGTGGGTCAACACTGACATTGCCAATGTGAAGATTAATATTTTTAAATTTATTTTTTATAATGATTGTTATTGATATGTTATGGATAATATATTATTATTTAATATTATATATATATATATATATATATATATATATATATATATATATATATATATATATATATGAGTTATAAATTTATTTTATCTACATTAAAAAAATGTTTTTTCTGATAATAAATATCAATTATTAGCCACTAAGATGTCAATTTAAATGTAATTTTTATTTAATTTATAATTAATAGATTTTATATAAATAATACAATTAATTTTTTTTATATATAATAAAAAAATATTAACAATATTTATAAAAAGGTGAATATTAAAATAAATTGGTTTTTAAAAAATACACGTTGACACAACTTACATCACTTGAAACATACCTTGAAGTATCTTATGTTACATTCAACATACTCCATAGAGTTAATGTAGGAATATTGAGATTATTTCCAATGTTTAATTTTATTTCCAAAATACAAAAAGTTCAAAAAATCGAGTACATAAAAAAATATTGTAAATTTAGATGAAATATTTATTGAAATAAAATGGTGTGATGTAGAGAGCATCATGAAAAATTCAAAATATGGATCCAAAATTATCCCCAAACATGTCTATGCTATAAAATAGTTCACATCAACTTCTTGATGTAAATTATGTCAATGAAGATTATATGTGAACGCCTTTTTTTTAATTTTACAATGTTATTTTTACCCTATTATACAAGAAAATGTTTTGATAAAACATGATGATAAATAGTTCTCTTACTCCAACTTAGATTCTTTGAATATCTCCCCTTATATTTATTTCTTTTCGAGTGATACAATACATGTCATTGATTTTATAAAATGCTGGAAATGAGTACTCACACCATAACACCCTCCTATGTTACTCCAAAACCAGCCACACTTTTTTTATTTCAGATAACTTAGTTGTACCATCTCAAAGCATATGATCTCATAGCTTGAAAAACACATCAACATATATTTCACATTGTGTGGACACTAAAATATGGTATTAAACAAATTTAAATAATATTATTGACCTACCTTTCCCTTATATGAATTGTGACAACACATATGGATTTTATACACCCTTTTAATTGCAATTTTTCTATGGGTATGACCTTCTTGGTTTTCTATAATTAATCTATAATAATTCCATATTGTATGGATAAATTTTACATTATCATAATATAATTGTCTCCTAATCATCAGTTCAGTATGATTATCCTTTAGATGAGTTTGGTAGACTAAGACTCAAAGCATAAATACTTTATATACTTGTTTATGTGCCAAGCAATTATATTTTTTAAAATTTAAATAATATTTATGTGTTTATTTGTCATGTTAGTGGAATGAAAAACTAACGAAATTATCCCATATAAATACATAATAGGTCTAAGACTATAGGGTCATCTATCATTATAAGTAAAGTTTATACTAACACTTTCACATTCAAAGGGACTTATTATTCAAAATTTTAAAAATAAATCAAACAAATGAATTCATGTAAAATGTCTTACACACCTAAGCCATTTCATGTTTTACATTTTCCATTTGCCAAAATCTATATTGCATATTGCATTCATTAAATGATCACCATGTGTCTTACCCCCTAGATGTTGAGATACCACAACAACACCTATGAACACATCATCCTTTGAATTGATGTCTTGAAAATCTGATGATGGACATGTGATTATCACTCTTCACCTTCACTCACACTCACTCTACAGGAGCACTATTCTTGTAACAAAATTATGACCTACAAGTCATACAAACAATCTTCAATTTATTCTACTAGTCAACTTATCCACTAGGCACACAAAACCTTCATCTTGCCTTCACTCACCATACACACTTTCTCAAATAGCCTCTTAAGCATACTCACTCATTTTGCCTCTTTTAAGCTTATTAGGTCCAAAGACCTATGTGATCACCTTTAACACCTTGCTAAAACTATCATTTCTAATCCTCTTCACTCTTTTTTGGTCCTTCGTGACCTATACCTTCTCTTTCAAAGGTTTTCTCCTTCACTTAGCTCCATATAACTTCCACTAGAACAAACGCACCAAATAAACCTTGTATTTATACCATGCTCTTGGTATAACCCATCTTGGTTGGTCAATATTCTTACCACACTTGTTACACATTTGAAATAGATACTCATACATTATATCTAATAACCACATACTCCATAGTTTGGCCAATACCTCATTAGCCCAAACCACCATGAGGTCTTAGTGAGATCTAAACAATTAGGCCTTCATACTCACATGTTATATATGAGACTACTTAAACCAAATTCATATTTTACCAATACTTTTAACATATCTCCTATATCCCCTTGATCACTCCCACAATATTCCATGCCATCTAGAACACCAACTCCACACATGGACCTACCAATTAGGCACCTCCCTCTTCAAGTCTTCATACACAAAAAATAGAGTCTCAAATTCTTGGACAAAATACTCAATATTTCATAAATCCATATGGTTACATCAAATGGATGCACACTTAATAACCTCAACTATACCTCTATGTTCATTAGACACATCAACACATATTTTTAGTAATCAAAACAACATACCCAAAATGACCACTCAAACTGGTCATATATAGCCAAAGTATAGTCAAGCTTATTTTACTCTCTAAATCTAATTAGAGGCATATCCTAAAAAAATTCCTCATAATAATCCTTATATACTTATATAACATCTTCATGCTCATTTTTTTCTTCAACTCTACTCAAAACATCTTTAACTTACCTCTGCAAGATGATCACTCAAACTACCAGTACAATCAATAAACATAGTCAACTTCTACATCTTTGTTCATATTGTATATGAATGGTAAAACCTTAATAATGCACATAAATAATACTCATGGATTATTAAAAATTATCAAATAGATAATTCATCATTAAATTCCAAAACAACAATATAACTATCTCAAATATCCTTCTAAGGTTATTTGCAGAACATAGTCAAACACATAGTTACCTTTCAACCATAATATCTTTGACTATACATAATTTCATATAGATAAAGTAGGTTCATTAGATTTTCCAGTTAATCTTATTTAAATTTTATTTTCATATCACCTTTAATTTCATCCTAGATCAAAAGTTATAGATAAAATATAGAACATTGGTTTTTCCCATTCCAAAATTCAAATATTCAAAAGCTAACTGTCAAAGTTAAACCTTAGTCACAATGATATCATATCATACCCTCACTTCTAATTTGAAATATTAAACATCAATATATTATTAAAATTAACACATAGGCACCATTATCTAAATGTTAAACCTCAAACAATTAACCTCATCTCATGAAATCTTGAAATGTTGACTCATTGTGCACCATTGATCTCTACAGATCAGTCAGGTCCTTATCATGCAATGCTCACATTTAAATATTGTTCAAAACCCTCATGATCATGATACTTGGAACCCTCACATGCCTTTTTAACACTTATACCATTAATAATTGAGCACTTATCCTCATCCCGTTGTCTCCTGAGTCCTTGGGATAAACAAGCTTTGTTGATCCTTTTGTAAGGAGCTTGATCTTTACCTTCATTAACTAAACAATAATTCAACCTATTTGATTTGATATAAATAATATATATTAATTTTAAAATTTCATACAAGCCTTTATATCTACATTTTATCTTCATCTTTATCTTTGTGCAACATAGACTAAGTATGGGGACCATTGAAATATGCCTAGAAGGCCAACTTTGCATAGTAATAACTTTTACCTCACTCACTCGCATATTCTCAAATTTGGACCATATGATATCCTAACATATGAGAATTCAAAAATGTGAAAAAATAATTATATATACTTCACATGTGTTAGATACATTGACATTAAAATTCTCACTCATATTTTTCTACCACAGAGCCAACATGTCAAAAACTTGTATGGGAGGCCAACTTTGAACATGCATAAGTTTTATCGTGCTTCAGTGTTTGACCTAAAAATTAGAGAAATACAACTAGGCAAAAAAATTAACAAACCCATATGATCATAAGTTTCTAAAATTTCCACACATGTGATATATGCCATCACCAAACTACTTACTTGGCTCTTCTTACCGCATTACAAATTTGGCTATGGGAAAACATTATCAAAATGCTTGGGAGACCAAATTTTCACTTGAATATTTTTTAATGAAATTTAATTCATGATATGAAATTAAAATCAAAAAAACTAGGGACTAATTTTATCATAATGATATGACCAACTCCTTTTGACTCATTTTCATGTGGCAATGGTGATGTCATCAAACTACCTACTTAGATTTTTTGCCACTAGACCCAAAGTGTCTAGATAAAAACTATGGATAACCAGATGGATTATACTTATGATCATAATCACTCAATGAATATAAAACATATTAAGGACCTCTTTCACATCTTAAAATCACCATATTCATCCCTGAACATCTCAAACCATGCCAAAATTGAAGATCAACCAAGCCTTCTTTAAGCATACAAGGAAAACCACATTGCACACTTCATAATTATCACTTAGATTATCAAGTAATTTCATAAAATCACCTCAAAACATATATGAAATCATAATAACATCATTTATAACTCTCAAAAAATCTCCCCCTTTGTTATTGATGTTAATAACCATCATATAACAATATATATCTCACCTTCCTTCTCTCTTTTCAAGCACTCTCACAACAAGAACTTGTTCCCCCTTTGACACAATGAAAAAGTGGGAACCAACTAATCTTGAGGACCTAAAAATACCATAAACATGATATTACCACCTTGTAAATACTATACGAACTCCCGCTTACCTTGAGCCTACCTTTTCTTGCATTGACAACATCGTCTTGCTCCATGACAATAGTCTCTTCAACCAAACATTGAAACTAATGAAGAAAGAACACATAAAAACTTGTGTAATATAATATAACTCACCAATTAAATAACTAGGAGGGACTCCCCCTAAGATATTTGAGCTATTTCACCTTTTGAGCATCTCCAGATCTCCACACACCATGAAGAACCACCACACATGCTTCCAAGCCTTCTCTCTCAAGCTACCACAATGACTACCAATAGAATTTCATGCCAATCACTAAATATAAAACATGCACTAAACCAACTTGAGAACTTTACTTGAAACACATGCCTTACTCTTTTGTATAATTTGATCAAAAATGAACTCTTCTTCACACTAGGCCTATCTAGCTTCCTTGTAGCCCTACTTGGAACTTATAAAGCCCATAATTTTTAGTAGACACATATTCAAGACATGAAACATAATATATATATATATATATATATATATATATATATATATATATATATATATATATATATCATATGCCCCCTAAAATACACCAATTTTCATTACCAAGATCATCCTATGTAACATACTTCCTTCACAAACCAACTAGGCAATTAACCCTCCATAATGACAATAACTTGAATAAATTGAGAACCACAAACCTTAAAATATCTACAAATATTTATTTTACAACCCATTTTTCCCATTCAACCTATTAATAACCCTTATACCTATAATCATAAGGAAAACCACTTTTATAACAAAGCCAAAACCCTAGAATCTCAAAAATAACAAGGTCAACAAACCTCTTTTTCGTCAATGTACACCTCTAAAACTTATTGAACACATAGATACACTCATCACACACTTCGATACCAATATTTGATCTTCCACACCTTTGGAGACCCATACATCCTATAACCCATTTTAGGCTTGTTTACCCTTAAGCTAAAATTAAGAGAATCAAGAGCACTGAAAAATCTTCAATCTGGCTTCAACATACCATCAGACCACAAAACACTTGGATAAAATCACAAAGAAGTTCATAGACCTTTTTGAGCATCAAACACTTCTTTAAAATTCATCAAACTCATTAATCCACCTAGAGTCACCTATTCTGACCCTCTAAAATAGCTCCTTCATAAATTTCTAGAACAAGCTTATGATCTTGTTGCTCCCCCTAATTCATACTTCACCTAGATCATTAAATCTTCAAAAAATCTTCAAATACTATCCAATCATAGTTAGTAATTATATAGAGACACCTCATTTTTAGAGCACTATGAAATTCAATGGCATACACACTGGTCAACAAGCCTTTAATAGGCTTAGCAAGATCTAGAAAAAAATCCTAGAAGAAAGGCCTTCAACTTATAGGCTCACCTGACATCTACGACAAACTAATATTCAGATAGATATTTGAAACTCACCTCTAAATTAGATCATCCAAACAATGTTAATAAAACTAAATCCTTCTCAAGATAGGACCACTGAGATTCTTCACAACCTTTTTTCTCTAACAAAAGCTATATATAAAAATAATGCATAAACATACCTTGTTTTCATACCTTCTCATCAAATAGTATCTGATAGCCACCAGCTTCCTCTGACTAAAAATTATCTCCTTGAAGCTAAGAGAGAGACACTCCTTTTGACATAGTGAGACTAAAAGTCCCAAAAATCTATAGAGTCCCATATCTTCATAATCTCATCTGACTTGTAGTTATGATTAACTTTGACTGAATCCTTGACTTCATTACTTTCTTAAAATTTATCAATAGATGATTTCAACATAAGATCTTAACTTTCCTTCATGTTTATCATGCTAAAAAAACCATCTTTGGTCTCATTTTGATCACTTATAACAAGCTTAGGTTTCCATACCCATCTATGACCCCTTCTTTGCACACTAAGAGCTCTATACACCTTATTTTGCTTTGGAAAATCATTTAACATGTTCTTTAAATACCTAGAAATGTGACCAACTATATTATAACTAAAACAAATAATATCATTCATACCTATTCTTTGATGATGATTGTGATCTTCTTTTTCTATCTAGATAGAAGATAAATTATCTTCATAGTCATGTATATTCTTCACATCTAATTCCTTCTTTGCTCTTGATTTATCTAAGTTGTGACTTCTCCATGACCAATTGCTCCTTCTTATAAGCCTCCATGAGTGTCCATACTTGAGTGACTTCCTTCTATGGTCCTTATCTCTATGAACATACTTATTATATGTATAACAATGACCCTGAAATAAACTATCATATCTTGAATCGTTTGGTTGTCTAATAGATGTCCTTGTATTTATTTAAAAGCTTGCATTCTCTTTGACATACTTAGGCTTCTCATGCTTCTCTCTTAGTTTTTTCAACTTGTCTGTGAGTTTTTCATGCTCAATATTTAACAAATTTATCTTAGTTTTCATCTCATCAAACTCACCTTACTTTGAACTAATTTTGACATTTGCTTCTTTTAACTAAGTCTTAAGATGTATGCATTATTATTCTATTATCTTGAGATGTTCATTAGTTATCCATAACTAATCCTTTAGATTTTTGATCTATTTTTCATCATCTTTAACTTATTCTAATTCCTTTTGTTCTTTATTAGGCTTGCCTATCTTTATTATGACTTTTTAAAACTCATCTTTTAGGGAAATAAGATTACTCTTCATTTGGACATATTCATCTTCTTTAGCTCTCAAGCATGAACATCCATATATATATGATGAATCAGTATACAATAATGCACATTCAATTCCAAAACCATTCCATCATTAATCAACTTCATCTAGCAACATAAACATGAAAGCACATAGATCCAAAACATGAACAAGAGCATATATCACATCAACACAACACCTATGTGGGAAGCCCTCTTAGGTAATAAAACCCACTGAACCTTGAGAGAAGGAATACAATCATATAATGACAAGATCTAATTTAGAATAGCGTAATTTGATAAAGTAACTACAATCCTTTTATATGCACATAATATTTTCAAACTTTTATTGATTACTAACACTTTGTATCTTTTAGGAACCTATCAAGTCTCAATCCCTTTGAGTGCATGCCTTAAGGGGTGCATTGGGAAAGGGGTGGGTAGACCATCAGTGTTTCATAATATTTTTTTTATGTTTGACACTTACCATCTACACACTTGAATCCTAAAACTATTTACCCTAAGATTATTCTTATTAGTCTTACTTCCTCCAGTATTTTTCCTCTTTTTCATCCTTCTTTTTTTGCCTTAACACCCTTTTAGATAGTAAACTATATTGGGTCAACTAGGTCAACCTAATATAGTTTAAGGGTATTTTTTAATTTTTTAGATTGTTATCATTTTGACCGACCTAGGTTAGACCTAATGATTTATCCTCGAAAACACACTGGGTCAACCTTGTACAACTGATGTTTTGAGAGGATTTATGATAAGATCCACCTATATATAAAAGCACATTTCCTACCATTCCATAAGAAAAGAATTATTAGAGAAAAAGTGTGAGTGAATATATTTTTATTGACCATTCTACTTGAGAAATAAAGCTTAGAGTTCCATACTTTCTTTGGAGATATGGATTTTATCTTATGGAGAAGTATTATGGATGCTTAGATAGGTTCTGTAGCATAGATCTAATTTATCTTGTTTATCCTTACATACCACAACAATCTCTTGTGAAGCACCTTGGCCAAGGGAGAGATTGTGGCTTGGTGGGTTTGTCTTCAAAGGTAAGTATCCCTAACTTGATTTCTCCTTTATAAGAGTAAATAGATAATGTATTTGTATTATTTTCCCATGTTTTAGGATTTTTTATACGTTATATTTATTCTAATACATGTTTAGTTTAGTTTTTTTATTGTTTGTAACCCCCACTTTATGCCATAAGCTTGTGTGTACACTAGATTAATTTTACTTTATTGTTATTAGAATAAGCAAATATTTTAAATCTTAGGACTCTATTAGGGTTTTTGTGAAATTGTGTAAGACTATAGGCTTTGAATTCCTTCCTCTCATGATGTGTTATGATAAGTGATCTCAAAATTGGGTCTAGTGGATCCCCATATTATTCATTTTGTCATTGAACAAGTATATCCCTAATTGGAAGTGTAGATATGCTCTATTTACTTCGATCTAGGATTGGTTTATAGACATAAATCATTTATAATTGAATATATTTTGGTGAACCCAACATGAGACTGACCCTTGTAGGATATATTTCACTTATTTTCATTCTTTTGATCATCATTTTTAATCATATATTTTGACATACTAGATCAATTCTGTCAACCCAGCTATTTATCTCTATGTGTAGTTTTTAGGAATAGGAAACTAGATCAACCTAGGTAGCCTAGTACATGTTTATATCCTTTCAAACATCTAGTTCATCCTACTAGGTCGACCTAGTCAACCCCTTAAAATTTCAACACTTTGCAACAAGTTCTCGCACAACTCAGTCAATCCCGTTGACCCTGTTTACATGTTCCTCAAGCATACCTCAAGGTTATTCATCAACAATCTTCCTTCATTGAATATTTGATCTACCGAATTTCATTTCTAATTCTTTGTTTCTTTCTTTTCTATCTTTCTTTTCATGGTTTTAAGTCTTTAAAACTAACCTTGCACAGTGAACTAGATCGACCTTACCAACTTGGTCTTGTGTTGTGTGTGCTATCTCAAATAACTGAATCAACCCTGCTAGTCTAGTTCATTTTCAAACCTTGCTTTGATAGTATAAGTTTGACCCTATTGACCATGTTTTATTTTTGTGCATATAGGGTCCACACTATACCTTATTTCAATTTAGAATTAACCTTATATCTATTAGTAAGTAGCTCACACTTTTTTTCCCTATTGTTTGCATGCTTAAAATAGCTCAAATAGTCTAATTAGGGGAATTTTTATTAATCACTTAGTTTCACTATTTATATTTTATTCACACATGACCAAATTATAAAAATATAAATAAGCACTTTAACATTTTGTCTACCCTAGGCCAACCTACTTGGATTTTATCACTATGGGGGAAGCTAACTTGATGCTTTAGTCAAGTAGAAAGTGTAGTTAGTGGTATATTCTAGCTAAACACCCGACACCCTTATCATTTTAGTGTGTGAAGTGAGGGGGTAGGCCCAAATAACAATCATGTATTATTACCACTATAGTCCCTTTCATCCTAAACTACCTGAAACCATCCTTAGATTTCTATCTAGTACCTTGCTTATAGCAAAATTATCATCACAATAAAACTCATATCGTAATAATCTAACAAACATTCAGGTTGACATATTAGTTATTTCTTTAATTTTTAAGTTGATTGCTTTCTCTTTGCTCAATTGTGTTTGTAAAAACTTGTATTAGCCAATGTTAGTATAAGATTTGGTTATGTGTACATCTATTGGATTGACCAATGTTAATCTAATTGATTTTTTGTTTCCTTTTATTACTTATTGCTTTTCATTACTTGAAAAGTTATCTTGTTTCATTTTACAATTTATTTTTAGGTTTCTTGAATTCCCTATCTATTATACTGGATCAACCCAGTCAACCCAATAACTTTTATACCTTCAGTACACTATATTAGATTGACCCAATTGACCCTATATAGCTTTACAATCCCTATTTCTATATTGGGTTGACCTAGTTGACTTTGTACTATTTCAGTCACCTCTCTATCTTTTTCTTTCTCATCTCTCTTATTTTACATTCATTATGGACTTTTTATTTGGTAATGACACTAGGTCACAGTCAATAGACATGATAAACTTAACCAATCCTTATAGGGTCTCCCATAGAAAAAGTAGGGATCCTCTTTTAGATGCTAGTAATGTTCATATTACCACTCACACAATGAACTATGGGACCCCTCCTAATACTTGTTTACAACATAATCCTCCTCTTTTTTTAGAGGATCAACTTGAGTTAGTGTATACTCCTAAAATGATTTTCTTTATCTCAAAATTTAAAAAACATAGAGGAAAGGAAATGCTTCATATTCAAAATTATTAAAAATTCACTTAATTCAATACAAATTTCAAAAATTGGTTTGAGATTCTTAGTTGCATACCTGTAGTGCACATGTTGCCATCATTGGAGCCTTTCCCTATCTATATTATCATCTCCATGCCATCCTAACTTGTTTTATCTCTAGAGATATTTTTCCTCTCTCACAAATCAAAATCATAATGAATTATCTTTTACCTTATTTAAATACACTTTTCAAAATTCAAATTCTTTAAATTATTATCCTATAAATACCTTGTTTTGCTTATATCTTTGTTTTTACTCATCCATTTTTTAAACTATAAAATACATCAAATTCATGATGATTTAGATAATGTTTTCCTTTATCATATATGTAGACACCAAAATTACATCACACACATGTGCGTAACTCCCTATGTCAAAACCCCCCTAAACCCATTTTTAATAATAACAATTAATCTCCCTAAACTATACTTTTACCCCTCACACATTTAATTAATTTAATATACTTAATTAAGTTAATTAAAAACCCCTATTGCCACCTTACCTAGCCACCTCACCCCATGACTAATTCTCCCTTGATGAGTCACCTCTATACCTGGTCCACTCATCCTAACTACCCAAGACGTATTCCCACTTCCAAACTAAATTCCTAAACAACTTTACTTGCTTCCTAACCTCTTATTTTTACCATTTTATAATGGGTGTCACACTTGGCACACACACCAATGGAAAATAGGATAGAAATAGAAAGGTTTACCTATTTTAGGGCTATCAATGTTAGTCAACCCATGATCAATGTCAGTGGGATCACGATTGATGTTGGTGTGATCATCAATGTTAGGAATACAAGCCAAAATCCAACCTATGGTTTAGGTTAGCATAAATTAAGAAAATCAATCTTACTCTCATTTAGGGTCTCGACATTCTATTTTCAACATCCAAGCTTATAATCACCCTGCGTAAGTCAATCATAATTAGCAACTGAGCTCTTGAGGACCAACAACACCCACTTGTCCTCTCTATTTAGGCACTCAAGTTTAGACTCCGTGATATGGACCATCAACCTAACACATATCATTTAGTGACCAACACAGCTAAGTATATCACTAAAACTATAGGTCATTTAAATAGTTATTCTATTATTTCATTAAATCTACCCTACACTACTTTATGCACTTTTTATCATACCCTCATGAGGGAGTTACAAAGCTTCCTTACTTATTTCCCCTTTACCTGACATACCAAACCTCTGACTAGACTTAACCAATCCATAATCTCCCTCTCATAACTCTCTCAACCTTCCTGACCTGATCCAAACCATTTTTTAGACTTAAAAAAGACTTTAGCAATGTTCTAGACAATTAATGCCCCTACCAACCTTGGCAGGCTAACTGAAATCAATCACCTCACTACCAACCTTGGTATTCTAACCGATATTGGTCACACTCCTGTTGATGTCGATGACTATCAATTTTCTTTCCTCTTCAAAACCTACCCAAATAAATTCTAAAACATAAACAAAGTGCCTCACCTAGACCTTGTCACTCTCTATTGTGTATAGGTTATTAATAATGATATTTTATCTCTCTTTCACTCTCTCTTTACCTCTTTTTTAGTTATTTATTATTTTTTTCCTCTCAAAATTTGACTATCATCTCTAGGGAAGTTTCACACTTCCTAGAACAAGCGCATAGCTTGGCAGCCCACTGGTTTATCTACTAACAAACATCTTGTGGTAGTGTTTTCTTATTTGCAAGTAGTCCTCCCCAGCCAAAGAGGAGTGCTCACAATGTCTAGATATGACGTACAAACCAAATCTAGGTTCATTCTAATCACTTATCCCCACCCTTCTTTCTATTTTCCTTTAGACTTAAAATAGACATAATTTAGTGAAACATTTCTAGCACACCCGATGGGACCCTGGAGTTTTCCTTGGGTTCATTTCTTGTTTTAAACATTCATATAGGTGCATTATAGTTAAAATTTCATTTCTTTCACTTCTTCCTTCTCTTTTCTCTTAAAAATGAAAAATTCAACATCTTATTTTCTATTTAAAAGGCATTAAACTAAAAAATTTCTTTTTTTTCTCCTTGCCTCTAAAAGAAATTTGTCATTTTCTTTTACAAAAGAAAGAGAATCCATTCTTTACTTCATCTTGCATGCACATTAGGATAGTAAAATTCATATTCTATATGTATTTCCTCTCTATTTTCATTCAAATCTAAACATTTTAGATTTGGGTTTAAAACTTAATGTATTTCATAGTTTGCTTGTTGCGTATTAACTCACCTAGTTAATTACAAGCATTTTGAATAAATCATAGTACACCTATATTACACAACTAAATAACATTCACATAAATAAGCATCTAAAATCACTTGAGAAAAGGCCCATCAAGATTTAATCACCTAGTAGATCACCTTACCCTACCTAGCTATCCTACTTGGATTTCGGCACTAAGGGGAGAACCCACTCCATTCTCTAGCAGATTATAATCTCTAGATAGAAGGTATATTTTGGCTAAATGGCCTAGCTCGAATCTAGGTTCATGAAGTGTGGATGGAAAGCTCCTATAATAAGCCATGTACCTAGTCTAACATATATTTCCTCTTGAGCACCAAAACTAATCTAAAACCAACTGTAGATTGCTTTCTAGTACCTTTAATAACCAAATTCTCTTCTCACTAGCTGATTAAGGCATAAGCCAACACTAGACTAAGATTAATCTCTAGGAGTTAATAGTTGTTTCCTGAATGTTCTTTTTCTACTTCTTAATTGCCTTCTATATTTTTGAGTTGGTAAGAATTATTTTCTATTGATTCACAAAATCAATACCATTTCAAAAGATCGGTTTGTATAGCCTATTATCTCAGGTTTTCTAAGTGTTATTCCTTCTTATACATACCTTTTACATCCACTATTTTACCTATTTTTAGTTTATGATTTCTTGAAACATCAGATCTTCCATTTCCTAAGATTTTATAATTATTGACATTGGTTAACACTACTAGTATCGATAGACTTTACATATCGACATTAGATATTCCACCGACGTTGGTGAAATTTTCCTACCAATATCGCTAATCCCTACTAATGTAAGTGACTGTGTAATTTCATCTACTCAAAACAACAAGCTAAAATAACCCATTTACCTCCACCCAAACCTAGTTTTTCTTTATTTTGTTTCAAATACAAGGTAGTAAGACTATTTAAACCACCTCTTACATGGTATTGACATGAGCTCAAGCTAAAATTCTTGTTGATTATGCAAGTTAGTAACCACTTCCACCTTCCCCTCTCACTTCTGATTCTATCATGAAGCATACTTTAGATATAGAGCATACTCCCAACCCTAACCAAATTCCCATTGTGCCTAAGGGAGATCAAAATTTTGCTAAATTTCTTGATCGCAATGTGATAGCCCTTCATCATTACCTTGTTATGAATAGAACCCATAATTCTATGAGTGACCCAATCTATGGTATGCTAACCTCTTTAATGGGGACAACCTTAGTTTTAATTACCTCTACTATTTCCCCATGGTTACACAAAACCACCACTTCAATGAGTAACCCAACTATAAATAATGTCCAAAATGTGGCATCTCGAACTGCTCAATCCCACCTAAACACTATTGTAACTTCCCTACTTTCACAACCACAACCAGTTTAGCTAAGTCACACCCCATTCTATTTTTAAGTGGTACCTATTCCATCCACCCTCATGCCTATAATTACCTAATTTATGAATTACCCTTCATCTAGTCTAACCATGATAATAATTTAACCTGTAGTAACAATAACCAACCAATGGGACAAGTCCCTTTTCATTCTACACCTCAGCCTATGACTCATTATCGTTATATTGCCCCGACACAACCTCAACAAGATATGTCATATACTCCCTCTACTTCATATCAGCTTTCCTATAACTTAGGAGGAATCCCCCAAACTAATCCCTCTCTAAACCTCATTAAGATGCTAATGGACAAGATGTCTAATCTAGAGACATCCATTTTTGGTTCAAAAAATGTATTATCTAATGATCAGATATGCAATGAACCAATCCATCCTTATGTGCCTATTCACCCTTATCCATGTCAATGGGAGCTCCCTAAATTTACTCATTTATAGAGTAAATAGGACCCACAATAGCACTTGTAAGCATTTATACATGCTTTTTATTTAATAGGGCATGATGATGTGTTACTACTTCACACTTTCCCTATATCTCTTTTAGGTGTTGCCTTGGATTGGTATAGCTCTATATCCCAACATTCCCTTTTCTCATTTACCCAACTTGCACAAATATTCTTAGACCATTTCTCTATTAACATTTCTAAGAAGGTTTCTATAATAGACCTTTATTCTATCAGATAATCTGATGATGAGTCTATTGCTAATTTTGTCGCTCGTTGAAGAAGCTTGATTAATAAACTCTCCTTCTCCTTACCCCAACCTGAGCTTATTGAGATTTTATCAAGGGCATGTACTAAGCACATCTCATCCACACTCTAGGTACAAACTTTCCACACATTTAATGAAGCTTTTACAATAGCAAAAAAATTAGAGGTTTGCACTATTGATGAAGGAAAAGTCAAGTTACACAGTAAGAATATCAATACTAAGAAAAATGACTCCTCCTCCTCTAAAAATTATCCCTCTAACCAAAAGGCTAAAGGCTCTGCCAATGTAGTGGTTGTTAAGTCAGCCTCTTCCACAACCATAAACCAATTGAATTCTTTGATTTCTAAAAATATGACCAAGCAATTCCAACAATGGTATGAACAAAGACAATACACTCCCATTGGGGAATCATATATCTCCATCTTGGATAAATTATTGCAACAAGATGTCTTAAACCTTCCTTAGATTAAACCTCCTATATAGTTTGACCCTTCCTATCCTATCCCAACCTAGTACAAGGAAGATGAGTTTTGTGGTTACCATCAAGTTAAAGGCCACAACTATAATAATTGCAAGACAATCAAAAACATTGTTCAAGATATGCTTGATAGAGGTGAGTTCATCTTGGATAATCCTAATGCACCTCCTAATCAAAGTATGGATGTATTCAAACACCATTTTCCTAATAATTCACCAAATCAAAATATTGTCTAGTCCACAACTAACTCATGTGATCATAATATCCATATGGTTAATATGGTTTTTCCTTTACCTTCAGTTTAACCTACCCCTCAATAGGAGACACCTAGTTCTTTGACTCCTCCCCCACATTCTATGGCATCTATTTTGCCCATTATTCCTCCTTAGGTAGAAGAGCCTATTTCACCCATTCCACTCCCTTGAGAGGAAGAACCTCCTTTGCCACTCCTTTTATCCACTTGAGGAGCCTGTAATCCCAATTTTATTTACACTAATATTACCTATCCTCTTACTGCTTGAAGACCACACCCTACCAGATCCTCAACCACATGTTGAAGGGAACATCATTCTTGCATTATACCCTCTTGAGGAACCCTCTTTGCCTACTTTTGCTATGCTTATAGAGAGTGGTACCCCACCCACTTCACCTTTGCACCTAAAAGAGTCCATATTATCTACTCCTATAATTGATGAGAGACCTATTGTACCTACTCTAATTTCACCACTCTTACCAATTCTTTTACCTATGGAGGATCATACTTTACCCATGTCTCACCCATATGTTGAGGGAGCCATAATACCTATGCTTTAACCTCTTGAGGAACCTACTTCACCTACCTCCCCTCCACCCATGGTTGATCGAGTCTCTTCTCCCATCTTTGTCAAAGAAGACCCCATTCTAGTTCTTTCTCATCTTTGGCTTGAAGTAATAAAAACCAATAATTTCCCTCTTCCTCAAACACCACCACTTTCTAAAGACAAAAATTTAAGGCCTACATCAACTTCATCAAAACCCTTCTCACATTTGGTGAAAAGTCTAGAATTTCTTGACTCCATGAAGCTTGATCATGTGTTATTTTGGGACTAGCTTAAGACTTCATATCCAACACAATGAATGTTGACCTTTACCGCCAATCCCCTTACTACCCTTTACCTAAGGTCTTTGAAAAATATAAAGTTTCTTCACCAAAAGCACCAAAATTCCATCCATCTATGTCAGAACCCTCATCCTCATAGGAATCTATTACATTAAAGAATATCAAGCCCTTAAGTGTACGCCCTATTTCTAATTTAATTCATCCATAGATGAAATTAGATTTAATTCCTCAACCATAAGTTGGATTTTCTCTCCCTAAAATACAAAATAATCTTAAGCCTTATAGATCTCATTGATCCCTTATTCAACCCTCAACTTTATCATCCATTTTGGGGCCACACCCTTCTACTTTAGTTAGGATATCATCTAACCAAGCCAATAAAAAGGTTAAGCTACCTCCACTCCTACCTTTACCATCTAGTAGGCCTCTCAGATCTGACACTAAGAAGGTGACAATAAAACATGTAACTCCACCATCTCCAAACAAAACACCACATATAATTACCTTTCCAACACCAAAATAAAAGAAGGTGTCCACTCTTATTAGTACAACAAGCACAAGCCCACTTGTAGGCTCTCAAATCTTTTTCTTACATTAGTTATTGTAATATTTGGTAATAACTCTTCCTCCCATTAATCCCTATAGTCCTCTTGGAGTGAAGCCATCATGATTTGATGATACACAAGTGTGTTTATATCATCATTCACTTGGAAATGATATTGAAAATTGGAATGCCCTCATAATGGTTATTCAACAATACTTTAATGTTGACATCCTTTTCGATGACACTACCATTAACCTTCATGTTATTTCACCATTGACATCTACATTACCTTCTACTATTCCACCTAAATTCAAACCTAAATATGTCATCATAACCCCTTTACCACCTCCTTCACCAAATTTTCAAATCAACATAGTTAATATAGCCACATAGTCATAAAACTAAAAGGATAAAGCTAAGGAAAAGGTCACTACACCTTGGAACCATCCCTTCATCAAAGACACTCCCCCTAATAATCCTAATATTTCCATCTTGGGTGTTCCTAAAACAACATCTTCAAATGTTATTCAAAGCTCAATGGTGAAACAACTTCTCCAAACTCTTATGAAAATATCTTTGTATCAGTTCATTCAAAGCTCATTCTAACACCATCAAACTTTGACTAGAGCTTTACAAGTAATTGAGGTAAAATCAAATGATCCTCAACCTCTTGTAGATTTGGTTGGCTCCCTTAATTCCATCTCCCTGACTTCTTTTAGTGATTCAAAAATTCCACTTCAACAACCTGAAGATCAGGATTCCAGCCTTTTTATTATTGCATATATTGATCAAACTCATATCAAGAGAGTTATGATTGATTGGGGAGCTATTATTAATATTATTTCCACCCATGCTTACAAAAAACTAGCCCTTCCTAAAAATTACATGTCTCAAACTAATGCGGTACATTGTTCCTTTAATGATACTATAGCTACTACGGTAGGCACCATTGTCTTACATATTCATGTATGTCCCCATACAATTTTTAATCTCTTATATGTTGTGAAAGGAGAGTTCTAATATAACATACTACTCAAATGACCTTAATAATGTGCTATGGCATGTGTACCCTCAACTTTGCACCATTGTGTTAAGTTTAAACATGATGGAAAATTACATGTTATACCTGTTGACCCACCTACATTTAAAATTTATAATATGACCTATAGTCCCAATGATGTTATCATCCCATTGAAAATATCCTCTTCCTTGCATGATGCTTCTGAAACTTCCACAAGCTCCACTATTGCAGTTACACAGATACTAGCAACACAAATTCCTGACAAAGATCCCATGGAGGAGACCTTTCAACATTTATCACTCAATGAATATCATTTGTTGATTCTTGGCATGTTCCATAATCCACAATAATATGGAAGGATCCACACTCATCTAAATTATGGTCCCCATATTGGGATGGCCATCCCTTATGGCCCCCCTAACCTTCAAACTAATTTCACATATGGGGGAATTGATCAAGCTCCCACTGCTGGCAATCCATCTTCTTCACCACAACCATTTACTTGTGACTTCTCTTTCCTAATTAACCCTAGATTTGCTCACACCTATATCTATAGGTGTGCTTGGAAATGATTTGGTTTGGGTCATTATGAACAAGGTGTCCATATGCCTATTGAATATCCTACTAGAAACACCATTGAAAATGCAAAAAAGAGGCATTGGTGGGATATGATAAATCAAATAAACTCCCTAAAACCTCCCATAAACCAATTGTCTAAGAACCAGCCTAACCTTCTCCACCTTCTTCTCCAACATCACCTATCGAATCAGAGGTATCTATACCTCCTAATTTTTTTCCATAAATGCCATCTATTTGGGGCCTCTCACCTATCTTTAGGGTAAGGAAATAAGGTGCCTTCCTCTCATTCATCCTAAAATAATTGATGAAGATTCTCCCATTATTAACACTATCCAATGTCAATATGATGACGTAATTCTCACCTAAATGGGTGCAGATGATTCCTATATCCAATTATCACTCTTATCTAAAATTTAAGCTATGTTAAATGAATCAACCATTGACATCAACCTACCCTCCCATGATAACCCTTACATCCTCAAGATTGACCAATCTTTAGATTCCTCTGAGCAAGCTAATTATGCCACATTTCTTAATTACCATACAAAGCCTTCACTTGGTCTTACAATGACATGACTGGTATTGATCCCTTTATCATCACCCATAATATTGTCACCAATCAAGATGCTAAACATATTAAGTAGAAGCTTTTCAAAATACATCCTTATATCACTCTCCTAGTCAAAGAAGAGCTCCAACACCTCATTTTTGTTAACTTTATCCAGCCCATCAACTACCCACAATGGATTTCCAATATTTTACCTATCATAAAAGTGATCGATGGAATTTATATTTACATCAACTATCATGATTTAGACCTCACTTGTCCAAAAGATGATTTCCTGTTACATAGTATCAACCAACTTGTTGATCTAACAGGCAATCATGAGATGCTATCACTTATGTATGGATTTTTTGGATATAATAACATCTTGGTCACTCCTAAGGATCAACACAATACCACATTTATTAACTCATGGCAGACTTTTTGTTATTGAGTCATGTATTTTAGCCTGAAGAATGCTGGTGCAACCTACCAACATGTTATGACCTACCTTTTTCATGATCTCCTACATAAAACTATGGAGGATTACATAGATGACTTACTAATCAAGTCTAAACTTCATCAAGAACACTTGAAAATTCTCAAAACCATCTTTACTCATCTTCTCCAATATAACATTTGACTAAACCTAAAAAAATGTGTCTTTGGTGTTATTTTCGGTAAACTCTTAGGTTTTATCATTTCACTTTGTGGTATCGAGGTCAATCCTGCTAAGGTTAGATCAATCTTAGAGATGCCTCCACCTAATAATATCAAACAAATCCATAGCCTATAAGGCAAACTTCTATTAATTTAATGCTTCATTTCCCAGTTGTTAGATCACTGCCAACCCTTTCACCATTTCCTTAAAAAGGATGTTTCCTTCCAATGGAATAGATATTGCTAGGAGACATTTGATGCACTTAAACAATACCTCATTTCCTCACTATTTCTTATTGCACCTTAGAAAAATCAACCTTTTTACTTATACATCTCTGTAATAGACCATTCTCTAGGTGTTATGATTGCACATCGAGATGACCAACATCGATAGCAGGTAGTTTATTACATAAGCCACACACTTATTGATTATGACACTAGATATGCCCATAATAAAAAACTTATTGGTATTTTTTGCCTCTAAAATTTACCATTATCTCTTAAATCATAAAAATTATGTGGTCACCCATATTGATCCTCTCAAATACATGCATTCTAGACCATATCACAACCAACATGTAGCCTAGCAGATCATGCTTCTTGTTGAATTTGACTTAGAGTTCATTCAACAAAAATTTATTAAAGGGAAAAAAATCATGGACCAATTAGATATTACACCTTTACCTAATAATCAACCTTCAAACCTTGATTTCCCAAATGAATTTATTTCAACACTCTCCATCGATGACATCTCCTATCAAATGATGATGTTCTTTAACGAATTTAAATACCAACATGGTGGGGGTGTGGGGTCATTCTTATTCCTCTAGATGGTGAACTGATGCCTTTTTCATTTAAATTAGATTTTGAATGCACTAAAAATATGGTTGAATATGAGGCTTTGATTCTAGGACTTCAAATAGCTCTCTTCTTGGGTATCAAATCCATAACCATTTTTGGTGATTCTCAGCTAGTAGTTAGCCAAGTTAATTGTTCCTACCTATGCAAAAATGAAATTTTACAGTAGTATAAACATTTTGTAGATACACTCTTGGGATCATTTTACTCTTATCTCTTGAAAAATATTCCTTAATCTACAAAAAAAAATCAAAATGATGGCTTCACTTTCTTCACACATACCCTCTTTATCCTCCTCTTCGAGAATCTATGTCACTGTGCATTGCTTAATATTACCTTCCTATGTCTCAACTAACATCCTCTTTATCAAAAATGTAACAACCAACCCATAATACTTATGGTATAAACAACTCATACACTATCTTTCCTTCTCTATTACCCCTCCTAATCTTTCTAATAATGGGAGGTGAGCCTTCATAAAATGTGTCACTCATTACACTATACTAGGGGGACTTCTGTACAAGCAAAATTTTGATGGTCTTCTCCTTAGATGCCTAACTAGTACTGAGACCCCCTTTTCTATTAATGAGGTCCATGATGGTATTTATGGTGGGAATTTCAATGGCGACATAGTTGCTAAATGTATTCTTAAAATTGGCTATTATTAGCCCACACTTCGGACTATGATGATTATGTTCAGTGTTGTGTCAAGTGTCAACAACACACTAACCTCCTTCACATTCCTAGTCATGCATTTCAAGTTGTTAAATACTTTTGTCCCTTCTCCTAATAGGGCATAGATATAATCATGGAGATTAACCCTCGTTCATCACTCCATCATCATTCTATCATTACTACCACTGAATACTTCAACAAGTGGGTCAAGGTTGTCCCTCTCATTTCTACTAATGCTGATAAAATTATTAACTTCATTAACCATCACATCATCTATCATTTTGGTGTACCTCACAAAATAATAACAAATAATGGCAATTCTTTCAAAAATGAGAATGTTTAAGATCTTTGTGATGCATTTGGAATCAAGTTAAGATTTTCATCACCATACTATCCCCAAGCTAATAGACAATCAAAAGCTTCTAACAAAACTTTAACCAAAATTCTCATGAAGGTAGTCAATGATATGGGCAAGGATTGACACACACACATTTCTTTTGCTTTATGGGCTTACCACACTAGCATTCGAACCCCTACGGGTGCTACACCTTTTTCATTGGTATATGATATAGAGGTTATTTTGCCTCTTGAGTTCTAGATCTCTTCTCTTTGCATTTATCTACATGGCATACTTACTAATGATGACTTTTATCAAGAACATTTGGCACAACTTGAATTTCTTGATGAATGTCATCTCATAGCCCTCAACCTCCTCCAAATCTATCAATAGAATATCAAATTCACTTATAACACAAAACTTAAAGAGTGAGATTTCAATATAGGAGATCTCATCTTAAAAGAAAATAAACATGTGACGAACATGAAAAAAAATTAATGGGGTAATTTTACTCCTAATTGGGTTGGACCTTATATAATAACTGACAAGTATAGTTTAGGAACTTATCATTTGTCTTCTCTTGAAGAAAGGCCAAAACCTGAGCCTTTAAATGCCTTACATCTATGACCATTCTTTTGTTAAATGAGTGTCACTTTATTTCATGTTTAACTTGAGCTCATCCCTTGAGCATCCCTATTACATTCATTTCCCTTCATATTCACCCTTACTCTTATACACTTAGATAACTTACATAGTAGTATGTTTTTATCTTCACAGTGGAAAAATCCTAAGCCTCTATAGTCTTTTCCATGATTAAAAGCAAAAAAAATATTTTAAAAAAATGGGATATTTGGAAAAAGTTATAAAATCTCAGGTTATGCGTTTCAACATAGACTTATCCCTTGAAGGATAGTTTCATAACTTCCCTTTGTTACTATCAATAGACTTTTCCCTTGAAGAAAAACTATTTAAAATTAAAAACAAATGTTTAGACCACTTCCTTGAAGGATGGCTAAGCCAAGATTTTTTCTCAAAGGGAAAAACAAATTCAAAGGGATCCTAACCTCTATGTACAACCTTAACCTATACAAAATCCCATTGTAGGCTTCCCGCATTGATCATCTTACAAAAAAAAAAGATTTAAGTCATGGACTTGCCTATATTAGCTCTTGGGTCACCCACTAAAAGGGATTTATCATTTCTACTTGGTAGGTTATGTTATATAAGCATTTTTTTTTCATTCTACCCTTTTTTCCACTTTCAAGGGACTATGAAGTTCACTTAACATAAGGTAAGCATGATGCTTCTCTAACAAACACAATGGTTCAAAGATATAAGGCATGAAAGAGGCTCATTTTCTTGAGCTTATTTATGTTCTACATTACAGTCTTTTCCAATGCACGAGCACTCTACCTCTTTATTTTCCCATCCACATCACTTGTCGATATCTCTATTTGAGATGAAGAAAAAATTTCATATCAATAATAATATAACAAACCTATTTATTTTATGCATACACCATCACAAATATGGAAAAATATTGAAATAAATTAACCTAACCAACCTATTTATTTTATGCATACAACATCACAAATATGGAAAAATGCTGAAATAAATTAGCCAAACCACTCTATTCATTTTAAGCATACACCATCACAAATAGGGAAAAATTCTAAGATGAAATTAGCCAAATAACTATGCATATACCATCGCATAAATGGGAAAGACTAGTCTAAACTCAAATAACATGATCAACATTTAAATTCAAATTAACATAACATAAAATAAACATCATCCATATCATCATCATAATCACAAGTAATGCATCTAAAATAAACACATGGAAATAAATGAACATCTCATATATATAATATGTTATCAAAAAATATTTTCATCGTCTACATCATCATAACATCACAAATCTCTCTCAAAATATACGTCTTGCATCTTCGGCTTGCAAACTAGTATACATGTAACATATATAAACAAAAATGAGCAAATGTTGATACTCAGGGTGCTCAAGGCTCTCCCTAAGGTCATGTGGATGTAGTATCATCACCATTCTCTATCTATCTGCATCAATGTGAGCTAGAAGCTATCACATGTGATATCAACCTCTCCTACTCTCTAAACTCTAAATATCTATATCTCTATATCTATGGGAACTCTCTAATCACCATCTCATAGTAATCAATCTCATCTAGGGTATTCAAATACCTCACCATTGATATAGTCTATGGAGGACCCATAACACCTAATGATGGCTCAACCTATACTAGTCCCTATGGTGGTGGAGGAGGAGGAGTATCTTGGCATATTGTTCTCAAACTATCACTCTTTGCTGTCACTACAATCACCTAACCTTGTAAAAAAATCACATGGCCTTGTATTACTACAACCTAACCCTATAGAGCCCTAATCTGACCCTATAATGTCACCATTTGCCCCTGTAAGGCTAAAACCTCTACCTAGGCTATCTCTCGATCCTATACCACTACATCCTAGGCCTTTAATATTGTATCTCAAGCCTACACTACTGAATCTCTCTCATTAACTAACCCTTTTATGTCTATTGGTGGCCTCCTAACCTCCATCATTGGATGTGACCCTACCCACCAAGCTGTATAGAACATTTTACACCCTGGGTCCCCAACACCTGGCCCTATTGGTATCTCCTCAAAATCTGGCCTATTGGTCTCTTAGGGTAGTGGTAAAGCTACCTCTATATCATCCCACCTATATCGAGGGAAGGTAAGTATAATATCTTATAATAGTCTAAACTGCCTCCTGATCCATGCTATAAGTACCATCTCTAACTCACCAGCATGTCTCCCCCTAACCCATAGTGAGCTCTACAACATAATAAGCTATTGTACTTGACCTCTAAAAATTGGATATGTTAAATATGGTTGCCACATGATATCTATAGGGATCAAGCCCTCAATCATACACCTATAGTAGGTAAAGTCTCACATGACATCATCCACTCAGGTCTTTGCCATCCCATCTCTCCACCATTTAAATCCAACCCTAAAGCTAGCTAGGATAGTGGTAGGTAGCCCTAATTATGATGTCATCATGATGTGCTCATATGCCTAATAGTGTATAAGATGGCCATAGACCCTAGGAAAAAATGGTCCATTGCTCAATCATCTACATAAACACACCTATCAAAGTAATCAAAAATATCCCTCCATCTATATCAGGTAATGCATACACCATGATCTTGATCATCATTAAGATGCTCAAACAATGTTAATCCTCGTCCACCATATATAGTGGCTCATATATGATACTTATCAACTAGTAGGTCACCTCACTAATATGCTCCCCATATAGAGTGGCCATGTGTATATCATGTTCTTCTTTTGAGCATGAAAAAATATCCTCACCCTATAGTGGTAGCCTCAAAATCCTATATACATCCTCCTATGTAATTATCAACTCCCCAATTGATAGATGGAAGATGTTGGTGGTATGATCCCACCTCTCAATCAACACTATCATCAGTGACACATCCTATGTGAAATGATAGTATCATCTCACTCTTCCTAAAACCATGATCATTATATGATCCCACTCATCCATATACCTACCTTTCAATCAACATGCGGTCTTCTGAGGTTAGCTTGTCTATATACCCACCTTACTAACTACCCTCAAATTCACTGAATCTCTCTATATACCCAAGGCCTACCCACCTATTCCACCTCTAGGCCTCACTACCTATATTCTTGACTCTTGGTACTATGGCTTGTCTTTTAAGCCCTGGATCTCTCTAACTATCTTAACTTACCTTTTTCCCTAAAACATAAATTTTTAGATATTTTTCCTAGGTTCTGGGAGAACTACATTGGCCCAAGGCACTAAAATAGGCTATGTAGGTAGCACTCAGATAACAAGGGGTCTTTTGAGGCTAGCTCAGCCATTAGGCTAGTTGACTGCTTCCACTAGAGATCAAAAACTCACCCTGTCTCTTATTTGCTACTTTTCAATAGTAGCTGATGTCGATATTCATACTAACATCAGTGCTTTATTGGCCTATGTAACAACTGACATCAATATCAAATTACTAACCTCAGTATCATGTCAGCTGATGTCAGTCAACCTTAATGCTATATCAGTTGATGTCAGTCGATCTCACCAACATCGATGACTAGTTCAGCCACATGGCTTAACAACCCAAACCCCACATTTTACATTTCCCATAAAAAACTACCCATAACTCCCCTTAGTTTATCATACACCTCCTTTAATCTATTTTATACCCCCCACTCTTATTTTCTACAACACCACCTTTCATTTATCTTAAACATTGCAAAACCAAATCAAAATAGTATAGGCTCTTACCTCATCTCTCTATCTCCTCCTGGTTGGTACCATTGAATCCTATGGTCATGCACCTCCCACTATGTCCCGTCATTTCACTATCATCTCAAATCTCTATTTATTTTATCCAATCACAAAGTTTAAAATGAGTTTGGTTGGTCACCAAACCACCTTTTGTTAGGTTTGGTCACCCACCAACATTGGCATTTTTAACCCAACTTACTGACGTCAATGCTTATACCTACTGACATCAGCAATGTTGCCCTAATTATACTGACATTGGCACTTTATCTTACTGATATTAACATACCTTACTGATGTTGGTACCATTTGAGTACTATTTTTACCCACCAACCACCCCTAACTTTTTAAACTTTACCCATACACTGGGACAACTAGAGATCACATATATCTCCCCCAACCATGACAAAATAGCATTTAAGATCACTTAAATATTCACCCTTGATGACTTTACTTGGAGATCATGAATACTTCCTCAGTTATTGATCCTTTTACACCAAGATTTCATTACTTGTCCTAACTACTTAGCCTATTCCACTATAGTTAGTTATTATGCACACATATGTATTTTAGGTGTTTTGGATGGAAACCAATCCTAGCATGTCACCTTCAACCCTTTTGTGTTTCCTAAGGGCACTTTCTACCTTAGATATCTTGGACAAATTGACCATTAGAGTTATAACTTTGATTGATTTGACCTGTCAGTTATCACTTACAAGATGTGCTTTAATTACTTTTGTCTGAGTCCTCCTTAACCTTATCGACTCTTGACATTGTCAACTATAGCTCATTATGGCCTACACATATGAAGTGATGCTCAATTCTCCACCAGTCATCCAATTACCTTTCTATCAAACTAGTACTTGATTTTGGTTTCTCCTCCATCGATTCTCATTTTGATGGGGAATACCTCATCCAATATTTGGAGCGTCTAACTCTTATTTTTTGTCTTACAATATGTCAGTACAAATCATAAGACAAAAAGGGGCAAATGTAGACACCAAAATTATGTCACACACATGTACGTAACTCCCTGTGTCAAAACCCCCTTAAACCAATTTTTAATAATAATAATTAATTTCCCTAATCCATACTTTTACCCCTCACACATTTAATTAATTTAATATAATTAATTAAGTTAATCAAAAACTTCTATTGCCACCTTACCTGGCCACCTCTCCCTATGACTAATTTTCCCTTGATGAGTCACCTCTAGATGTGGTCCCCTCATCTTAACTATCCAAGACTTTTTCCCACTTCCAAACTAAATTCCTAAACAATTACTTCCTTCTTGACCTCTTATTTTTATCATTTTATAATGGTTGTCACACTTGGTATGTACAACAATATAAAATAAGCCAAAATAGAAACACTTTCCTATTATAGGGCCACTAACATCAATCAACCCATGGCTAACATGAGTGGGATGATAGCCAACGTCATTGGGATTACTAATATTGGCAATATAAGCCAAACTCTAACCTATGGTTCAGGTCAATAAAAATTAAGAAAATCATTTCTTACTCTCATTCAGGCTCTCAACATTCTATAATTGACATCCAAGCTTACAATCACCCTACGTAAGTCAATTGTAATTAGAAACTGAGCTCTTGAGGACCAACATCACCTGCTTGTCCTCTCTGTTTAGGTACTAAGGTTTGAACTCCCTAATAGGGACCATCAACCTAGCACTTATCATATAGTGACTACCATAGCTAAGTACATCACTGATACTATAGGTCATTTAAATATTTATTCTACTATTTCATTATATCTACCTTGTACTACTTTATGCACTTTTGACTATACCCCCATGAGGGAGTTATAAAGCTTCCTTCCTTATTTCCCCTTTACCTGACATACTAAACCTCTAAGAAAACTTAACCAAGCCATAATCTCCCTCTCATAACTCTCCCAACGTCCCTCACCTAACCCAAACCATTTTTTTGACTTGAGAAAGCCTTCTACAACTTTATAGACAACTATTACCCCTACCAACCTTGGCATCCTAACTGAAATCAGTCACCTCACTAGCAACCTTGATAGTATAACTAATATTTGTCACACTCCTACTGAAATCGATGACTATCAATTTCTTATCCTCTTCAAAACCTCCCTAGACAACTTCAAAAATACAAACAAAGTGCCTCACCTACACCATATCACTCTCTGCTATGTATAGGTTATTAATAATGGTACTTTTATCTCTCTTTCACTCTTTATTTATCTCTTTTTTAGTTATTTATTATTATTTTACCTCTCAAAAGTGGACTTTCATCTCTAGGGAAGTTTCACACTTCATAGAACAAGCATGTAGCTTGGCAGCTCACTCATTTATCTTCTAACAAACATCTTTTGGTAGTGTTTTCTTATTTGTAGGTAGTCAACCCCAACCAAAGAGGAGTGATCACAATTTCTAGATATGGCACACAAACCAAATCTAGGTTCATTCTAATCACTTATCTCCATCCTTCTTTCTATTTTCCTTTAGACTTAAAATAGACAAAATTTAGTGAAATAATATGTATATTTTCCAAAAAAAATGGTTTATAAATATTCTTTTCACTCATTTATATAGGTTCATCTTGTGTTCTCTAAATTGGATACCTTCACACTTCCTTGTAGTATTCTTCTTTATTGACGACAATAAGGCAAGTTAAAGGCATATATTTTTCAATTCAGTACTTTCATTTATCTTATTTTTTTCTTACTACACTTTACTTAGCATCAATGTTGTGTGTTATCATGTTTTATCTCAAAGCACCATCCCATGTTGCACTTATATGACATGTGATGAGCTTCGAGTGGGGCATATGTGTACACATAATATTTTCAAACATTTATTGATTATCGACACATTGTATTTGTAAAAACCCATTGAGTTTCACTCTCTCCAAGTACATGCCTTAAGGGGTGCACTAGGAAAGGTGTGGGTAGACCATCAATGCTTCGTAAGATTTGTGTTCTTTTTACCACTTTCCATCTACACACTTGTCTCCTAAAACCATTTACCCTAAGCTTATTCTTCTGAGTCCTACCTCTTCTAGTATTTTTCCACTTTTCCATCCCTTTTTTTTTACCTTAACACCCTTTTATATTTGGCTATACTAGGTTGACTAGGTCGACTCAATATAGTTTAGGGGTATTTTTCATTTTCTTAGTGTATTAGCCTTTTAGCCGACCTAGCTTAGACCTAGTAATTTGTCCCTAAAAACACACTAGGTCGATTGGGTGGACCTTGTATAATTGACATTTTTGAGAGGATTTAGGGCAAGTTCCACTTATATATAAGCTTATTTCCTACCATTTCATAAGAGAAGAATTATTATTGAAGAAGTGTGACCAAACATCTACTTATTGATCATTCTAATTGAGGAATAAATATTAGGGTTCTATACATTCTTTGGAGATATGGATTTTGTCTTTTAGAGAATTCTTTTGGATGATTTGATAGGTCGTGTAGCCTAGATCTGATTTATCTTAGTTATCCTTACATACCAGAACAATTTATTGCAAAGCACCTTAGCCAAGGGAGATATTGAGGCTTGACTGTTTCATCTTCAAAGGTAAGTGTTCCTAACTTTATTTCTCCTTTTTAAGAGTAGATAAATAATGTATTTTTATTATTCTTCCATGTATTAGGATTCTATATAAATTAACATGAGTATATGTCTTCTAATACTTGTTTAGTTTAGTTGTTTTATTATTTCTAACCCCCTATTTATACCACAAGCTTTGGTGTACACTAGATTAGTTTTAATTTATTGTTATCAGTATAAGTGAATGTTTTAAAACTTAAGACTCCATCAGGGTTATTTTGTAATTGTGTTAGACTGTAGGCTTTGGAACCCTTCCTAGCATGATGTGTTGTGACAAGTGATACCCTAATAGGGTCTAGTGGATCCCCATATTGGTTATGCTACTGCTTAAGAAGTGTATCCCCAATCAAAAGTGTGGGTATTTTATATCTTCTCAAATCTAGGATTGATTTATAGACATGATGAATTTATGATTGTATACACCCTAATTTTAATGAGACTATAGTCCCATAAGGAGTTACCACACTAATCTAGTTGAGATGCCATAATAACAAGACCTTTAGCAAGTTTCACATTGAAAAGAGGCTATAACCCCTAGACTTTGAGCTACCACAATGACACTTATGAACACATCCACCTTTGAATTGATATATTCAACACTTGATGATGGACCTTTGATTAACACTCTTTACATTATCTCACATTAAATCTATAAGAGCATTATTCTTTTAAAAAACTTATGACCTATAGGTCATACAAATAGTCTTCAATATATTCTAGTATTCAACTCATCCATTAGGCACACATATCCTTCATCTTGCCTTCATTTAACGTACACAGTTTCTCAATTAGCCTGTTGAGCATACTCACTCATTCTACCACGTCTAGTCTTATTAGGTTTAAAGACCTATGTGATCACCTTTAGCACCTCACTTAAACTATAATGTCTAATCCTCTTTGCTCTTTACTTGTCCTCACTAACTTGTACCATCTCTTTCAAAGTGTCTCTCCTTCACTTAGCTCCATATAACCTCCACTAGATAAAATATGCCAAATAGGCCTTGTATTTATACCATCCTCTTGGTATAACCCATATTGGTCAACCAAGATGCTTAACACACTTTTTATACTTTTTAAATATGTCCTCATACATTTTATGTAAGAACCACTTAACCCATAGGTTAGTCAATGCTTCATTATCCCAAAATCACCATTAGGTCTTGGTGAGATCTAAATAATTAGGCCTTCATAATTAGAGATTATATGTGAGACTACTTAGACCACCTTAATATTTTACTAATGATTTGAACATATTTATAATATCCCATTACTCACTCCCAAAATAATCTATTCCATTTGGAACACCAAATCCACACTTGGACCTACCAATTAGGTCACCTCGCTCTTCAGGTCTTCATACACATAAAAAATAATATGAAATTCTTGGACCAACCACTCAAACACTTCACAAAGACATATGATTAGATCACATGGGTGAACCCTTCAAGACATCAACTATACCTCATGTTAATTAGACACATCAACACTTATTTTAATCAATCAAAATAATATACATAAACTGACCACTCATACTGGTCATATATAGTCAAAATATAGTCAAGATAATTTGACTCTCCATATCTAATTAGAGGCATATCATGAAAAACAATGCCTTATAATAATCCTTAGGGACTTATAGAACATCTTCATGCCTATTTTTTTCTTCAACTCTACTCAAAACATATTTAACTTACCTTTGTAAGATGGTCACTCAAACTACCAGTGCAATCAACAAACACAACCAACTTCTACATCTATGTTCATCGTGCATATGAATGGTCAAGCTTTTTGTTGGGTGAATATTTTTTTGTTAGCTAACTGAAGGCAAAATGGTTATATCAGCCATAGTGTAATGAGATAAATCTCTTCTCTCAGCAAGGGGAGGTTCCCTATAAACTATCATAAACTAATCTAAACTAAATATTAACTTAGGGGTGAGATCATATCATCCATTTATCTTTTTTCAAAAATTATGTCTACAACATAAAGGAAAAACTTTATTGATATTAACTAAACAACCTAGAAACCCATGAGAACACAAAGTCTATCATTTCTTCTTTCATTGATTTATAACTTGGAACACAATAAAATGAGGTGCAGCCCAAAGTCTTCACCGAAAACTACAACAAAGTATATAATCACAAAAGATAAAAGTATTTCAAAGCCTTCCCAATATCTTTTGTTCTAAAACACTAAAACACAAACTAAAGATAATTATACTAGCACAAAGTCTCCACAATCAACTTCAGAACATCTCCCAGATCATTTTTACTCACACTACTTATTTAATCAAATAGATAATATTGTATTAGGAAAAAGACATAAGAACAATTTACTTCACAACACAAGTTATTTCAACACAAAGTTTGAAAGGTCACTTGATTTTTCCTTCACTTGATAAAATTTGATTTATAATTTGAGTTCAGAGTCTCAAAATGCCTTTAAATTTTGGCAGAGTTTCACTTCTAATAACTAAAAGATAAAAATTACAATATAGGCCCTCTTTATTTATAGGAGAGGCCTTGAGGATTTTTAGAAAAAACTTAACTACTTTGACCTATTCAAAGATATGAGTCCTTTTTGATATAGGACTTCCTATATTTTTACATGTAATTACATATGAAAAAAGTACATGTAAAAATGTCCAAAGCGGTTGCAAAAGTACATATAAAAAGTGAAAAATAAACCAAGGTAAAAAATGTTTAAATCTGTATCCCCATTTTTCTTCATGTGAGCTTGGTAAATAGTGAAAGTTGCTTGCATCTCGATAATGTCTGGACCAGCAATGTTCTTGAAAATCATCTTGGTTTTGACTATGGCATCTCTTACTACCATGACTAATTTTACATAACTAGTTAACTTGGTTTTTAGCTTATCTAGAGTTAAATGATTATCTAGAATATTTTCTACAGAGGCTATTGAAAATGTCTTATCTTCAAATTCTTTCTGGAACATACCTTCAAATTCCTAACTCATTTCTTTTGCTGATAGGAATTGATTATCTTGAGATGTAAGCTTACAAGGTAGCTCCTCCAATTTATGTAAAAGGCTGACATCACTTTGTTCACTGATTTTCCTTGTAGATTCAAGGTCAGTGATCAAATATTTAAGCATGTGACTCTTATATGTCAATGCCTCTTTAGTTTCAGTATAAGAGTCTCTATCAGTAATGATGCCAATTGATATTAGAGTGCTTATTTTTAGTTTCTTCATGTCCACCCATATATCAAGATACTTTTCTATGCTTTCAGTACCCTGAAAAACAACATTAATGAGATCATCAAGTTTTGTTCTTATCTTTCTCATTTTATCTATCTTCTTAGATAACTCTGTGAGTAAGAAAATTCCTTGTGTATGCATATTGTCCAAGTACTCTTCAAGTATTTTTCCTTAGAGATAGGTATTTTTCACTTTCTAAATAATGGGATCTTCTATAGAAATGGCCTCAGGAGTTACTTCTTCTGAAGTGAAAGTGATTCTCCTTACCACTGTAGTCAATTGTTCCACCATTGCTTTGTAGTGATTTTCTATTTCTTTCTACTTATCAAATTTTTGAATCAGAATGTCCATGGTTGACTACATATCACTCTTAACACTCTCATGAGTTATCTTGCCTAATTCAACTCTAGAGATAGAGTAATCATTTATATCAAAATTTTCAATGGTTACATCCTGTGGAGGTCTTGCAATTTTCAGAAAATTGTGTCCCTTATCTCCAAGCATTTTTTAAAGAATCCTTAGCTTCTTCAGGGTTTTTGATTTTACTGACACCAGCTTATTAAAATTAAAGTCATCTAGAGAGATGGATTATTTCTTACTTTTTTGTGTATAAGACGATAACCATGGTGGGAGTACATAAGTACTCACATTAGGATCTGTTTCCATTGTTGGCATCACCAGAGCTACACTTGCACTGGGAATGGAAACAACAGGTGGAGTGTTAGTAAAAACTACACCTTTTACTAAGTGATCAAAAGTAGAAGTATCTCCAATATTAAAATATGGGGAAGATAAACTAGGAATTAACCCTGAGGAATGAAGAATATCTTCAAAAGTTCATTGAGGGTTGTCAAAAATTATTTTGGAAGGAGAAGGTGATTCAGAAGAGGGAACATTAATAGGAGAAACAAATGAAGGAGCTACAACAAGTGTGTTAGGTGGGGGAGAAGAGACTCCTATTTCTTGTTGCATATTCTCTTGTGAAGTCAAAGTTTCCTCCTATTGTTGATTTGTAGACCTATCATTAGTCTCCATCTATTTCGTCGCTAGTTCTTTAGTGCTTTGTTTCTCAACTTCCATATCTTCTATTTCAAACTCTTTTTGCACAACTTTTGACTTCTTCATCACAAATATGATCTTAGGCTTATGTGGCTTGGAAGAAGAAGGAAAATCACTTTTATTATTCATTCTATTCTCTACCTTTTTTTATTTCCTCTTGAATCTTAGCTTCTGAACCTATGATGAATTATTTCAAAGTAATTCCCTTATTTGATAACTAATTATTGGTGTTTACCAATATAGGTTCAAATCTTTTCCTCAATGAGGTTAGTGCCTTTTGGGACCACTAGATTGGAGGAAGAGGGGCATTATAAATCTTTTCAATATTGTATCTATCATTAACCAACTCTTCATCATCCACTAGATTCTTGGGAATATCAGCAAGTCCCATATATTCAATCTACTCAAGAGATAACCTGTTGTAGTCTATTTTCCTGACATCTTCTGCTATTCTCAAATCTACCCAAACATATTCAATCATAGGTTCATGAAATTGATTTTTCCTTTTGATTATGTCCTTCACACCCCTGTAATAGAAATTTGATCTTCTTTTGAATATTTCAAAGTTATGAGCTATATTTCAATTTCTATGACTCTAGCTTCCCAACAGTTAACACTGAAAACTTGCTAATTTCAACAGGGAACCTGAAATTGGGCTTCTTGAGTTCCAACTATTTATTATGCATGACAATAATTTTCCTCCATATCTCCATTAAGACTAATTTGTCTGAGGGTAATCTTGGAAGCATATAAGGATGACCTTAGAAAAAGCCAACCCTCAGGTACGAGAAAAAAGGAAATTGTAAGAACATGCATCCAAAATCATTCACAACTATCTATGCCACATCTGAAACTCTTCTTTTTTATAATTGAGGATCAAAAAAACACAAAAATACTACAAAGAAAGCATCATTTACTCTCTTAAAATGATGAATAAAACCCTTAAATGTTAACTGAGAGTAGTATTGATATACTGGGATTACTCTCCTATCTCCTTCTGATATTAAACTTGGAAAGATTCTCATTGAAGCTACAACATACACTAGATAAGAAGTCATGTAGAATTTGAAGGTAGTGGACACCTTCATCAATTACTCATGTAAAGTATTGCTAACTTGTTCTCCCCAGAAGATGATTTGTTTGCCTTGGAGTATTATCTTGATGAAGGGATACATCCATTCATGAAATTGTGAGGAGGAGGACAAACCTCTTACCCTATTGAGAAGAGTTATCAGATCCCCAACTTATTGTATAAATTCACTTCTTAGAAAATTCCATGGCCACCTTGACAAATTTTCTCGTGGCGTCTTGAGCCATTTATTGTTGATTACCTTCTTCAATTTTTTAGGATTTTTGTCATACTTTTTTTGTGATTCAATAAAATCAAGCTTTATCATTTCTATAGTATGAGGGTACATGAAAAAATTATCAATGAAATCAAGATACAATCTAATTATTACATTACCACTAGCATCCAACACAGCTCTGATATCTTTATTATAGAACTGAGCGCACTAAAGAATAAATTCTATGTTGTGAGCCACTACAGGGAAAGAAGATACCAAATGAATGTTACTTTTGATTATCTTATTCATTTTGGAATTGGTATTTCTTGACTTATTTCTCTCTCCAAACTTAGTCATGTCCACATGACCAATCTCTATATCTCTAATGTCATCAATATTAGAAGTAATCGAGGTGATTGGAAAAACACCTTGATATTTATACTTCATCGCTTTCAACTTATTTAGAGAAAACTCAGTCATCTAAAAGGGATTTTACCAAAATGATGTCGATGAAGAAAGATCTACAAAATAAATTACAATAAAAAGTCATGATCATGCAATTAAGCGAAATAATGGCAATCTGGGAAAACTGCATGTCGATAATCATGACTATGGGGATGCTCCTAAGATGGATAAAGTGTGAGCAAGCCAAAAAACTAGAGGAAAGTGGGCTCAAGAAATCAAAATTGAAAATATCCTAGAGTTAGGAGATTCAAGAGGATGTTTGCATGGGTGGCAAAAATTGTCACCCTTGCATATGAGGAATATTTGCGTTTACACTAGCAATGAATTTTGCCGCCCTTACAAGTAAGATAAAATTTGTTTGTGCAGTCGGCTAAAATAGCCACCATTGCATATCTTTACGTGTAGGAGTAGAGAAAAATATTGATAAGGCATATTACAATAAAATTTGAGTTTTGATGTCCTAGTGGCAAAATCAGCTACTACTATAGGAAATGGAAGGGAATGTTTCAGCGATAAAATTTGCCACTTTTACACTTGTTTAAAACATTCCATAACTTGTGAATGATAGAATTGGGTATTTACAAATTTGTCTTATCCATAATGATAAGTGTGAGAGTGGCTTATTAAATCCATCATCACCAAGTTATCTGTTATGGTTTTCAACTAAATTTGATGAGGGTAAAACCTAAGTTGGGTCAAAACACTAACTCAATATACAAGATAACCTAGGGCACGTATGAGAGTTTGGCAAAATTAGCTACTAAGGCTCACTAGGGTAAAGCAAAAACAAAATGAGGTTTGAACTAATAAAAATAAAACCAAATAAAAATAAAATTCTAGCTTAAATGAAAAATAAAACTTAATAAAATGAATACCTAGAAGTAAAATAACTTACCCGATAATCTCTAAGTCCTAAGCTCAGCGGTTGGTGAATTCAAAACTTTACTCATTTACATAGTCAAATGGTTGTAGGGAGGAGTCTAAGAAACTTAAAATGAAATAAATGATAATCAAAAGGTATTAAAAATCCCCAAAATGAGATTTAACAACTCGGCACACATGACCATAAATGCCACTTGAAATTTGAGATTTTGAAAAATCTCTACTAGGGCAGCAAAAATCACCACCCTGACATGTGCTAGGGGTAAGCCATGAATTGGAAGAAAAAAGTGCTACTGATTCATGAAAAAATAAATCATAAAATCATGCAAGGGTAGCAAAAAGTGCCACTGATGCATGGTAAATAGAAATTACTAACACCCTAAAAATGATCAAAATTAACATTTTGATCAGATAAAGACTACAACGGGTTTCATGATTTTTAAGAAATCATGATGAGGGAGTGTTTCAAACATTCCTAGGATGTCAGAAAACTTCACTTGAGATCAAGAGAAACTTGTCTTGAATGATGAATCTTAGAGTGTAGATTATGAAATAGACAAGTTTCGTAGGGGTTATCCACAAAATGAGCATAGTTGATTTTAGGAACAATAGTTGGCTCTAGCTTGGGAGCTTTTGTCGATTGAAATTTGAAATGATCAAAGGGGGTGGAATCTAATCTCTAAGTGCCTTCATCCATGCCATTTTGCTATGGATTCAAGCTACCAAAAATAAAAAGACAAAAATAACTAAACAAGAATACAAAAATAAAAACATAAAACTATACAAATATATAAATGAACTTATTTGATACTTCAAGAATTGAAGTGTTTTAGATGTTGCCCACTATGAGGTAGTGAGAATGGTGTTCTATCTTAATAGTCTAGTAAGAAACTATTTTTGCCATAGAATTGATGAATGGTGAACGGACCTCTCCACAAAGAATCAAATTTTTCATGCATTCCTTTTGGTTCTCTCCTCTTGTCCCACAACAAGACTTGATCTCCGATCTAAAACTCATGAATCCTTGCTTTCTTATCAAAGAGTTTCTTTACTTGATTTTGATGTTTAGTAATATGGTCCACTACCATAGTTTGTTGCTCTTCTAGTTCAGTTAGGTACATGATCCTTTTGTCAATAGAATTTTTGAAAGTTTGATCTTCCACTGCCTTTGCCAACTTCAGTGTTAGTAGTTCCAAGCTAATTGGTATCTCCACATTCAGACCATACAAAAGATAAAATGGTGAAATATCTATTACCCTCTTAGGCATAATCATGTCTGCCCATAAAGCATCAAATAATGCTTTATGCCAAGTTCTATGATTGTCATCTACCAATTTCTTGATAATAGTAACCAAATTCTTGTTATTTGATTTTGCCTGACCATTTCCTTATGGATAATAGTCTAAGGAGTGGGAAATAATAAACCTATGTTTGTAGCAAAATTTAGTAATCTCATGAGAAGAAAAACAAGTGGCATTGTCTGCTATAATCTTATTTGGAGCTCTAAATCGAGAAATAATATTTTCCTTAAGAAAATTACATACCACTTCTAAAGTAGCATGCTTAACTGGGATGGCTTCTATCCACTTGGTAAAATAGTCTATTGTAGTGAGAACATATTCATGTCTAGTACTTGAGGATGGGTTCATAGTGCTAATTAATTCGATACCCCATTGCTAAAAAGGTTCTTTAATTACCACCAGTTTGAGAGGTAATGCAACCAACTTAGGTTTCCCAATGAAATGTTGACATAACTCACACCTATGTACCTAATTGTATGCATCTTGAAATAGTGTAGGCCAATATTATCTAGCTCTTAGAATCTTGTGAGCCATCACGGGTTCCAAAAAATATCCTCCACAAGCTAAATTGTGGAAAGACTCCAAAAATTTACTTTGTTGTACTTTATCCATGCAATGAAAAAATACTCCATCAAGTCTTCTTTTATATAAACCATTGTCTCATAGGACATAGTTAGTAGATTTCAACTTAATAGTTCCTTTTTTCTTATAGGAAAGATGGGTAGGACACTCAGCATAGGTAAAAAATGAACAATATTTGAATAACACTCATCAGTAGTAGTGACAAAAAGAACTATTGGCATGTCTTCAACTTTTGCTTCTTCATCTCCTATCTCTTTTGGTACATTATCAACAATAAATCGACACAAAACTCTTCCCCACACAAGCTTAGTAGGTTTGATATCAAGATTAAACTCTTTAATCTTAGTAATCCAATTTCCCCTTTTAGTATCGAACTCTTATTGAGTTAGAATAAACTTTACTATTGTGTTAAGCACCAGAACAATAGTATGTGAATTTAAAATATAGAATCATAAATTCTTTAAAACCTTAACCACATCACTATCATGCTTCTCCATGTTTGAATATTTTAATTCATGAGCTTTGAGAGGACAACTCATAAATGATATGGGAGATTCCACACCCTCTTCATTCTGCTAAACCAAAATGGTTGAAAGTGTATGTTCAAAAGTATAGCTGTATACTATAAAATATTTGGTATAGTTTGGACAAACTAGGATTGGAGGGTGAGCAATAGCCTTCTTGATGTCTTCAAATTCCACTTTGCCTTCTGTAGTCCAATAAAAAGTAGCTTTACCCTTCATCATGTTGACAATGTGATGGGTTTTCTCTACAAATTCAGGAATGAACCTTCATAGAAGGTTTACCTTTCTAAAGAAAGAATGAAATACAATCTTACTAGTAGGTAGAGTAAGATTTTGAATAGATTTGACTCTTTTTGAGTTGATTTTTGTGCCTTCTCAGGATATAATGTGATCATGAAGTTCACCTTTTGTAACCCCAAAAATTGACTTCTTAAGATTGAGATAAATACCATTTTACCGACAATATTCCAGCACTTGTTGTAAATGATGGACATGATTAGGATAATGTTTGGAGAAAACAATCAAGTCATCAAGATACACCATGATGAACTTCCCTATTTCATCTCTAAAGACAAGGTCCATTGCTCTCTACAATGTGGCACCAGCATTGATCAGACCCAAAGACATTTTGTGATATGCAAATGTACCCCAAGGTGTAGTGAAAGTTGTTTTATATTGATTTGCTTCATTAACTTCCACTTGATTATACACAAAAATACTATGTAATATAGATAACATTTTTGAGCCAGTTACTAATTGCAATACTTGATCCATGATGGGTATGAGGTAGTTATCTTTTCGAGAAGACTGATTGAGATTCTTGAAATCAACACAAATATAAATTTCTTCATTATTTTTTCTTACCAGAACTATGTTCATGATCTAGGTGGAATGATGAATTGAAAAAATTATTCTTGCATTCAACATTTTCTAAATCTCAAAAATGATTGTACCTAATATCTTGGGATTATATTACCTTTGTTTCTACTAGTGAGGTAATGACCCAACTTTAAGAGTAATTTCATACTAAATTTATTTAGGCCTGAAGGATTTCAAATCATCATAAGAATATGCCAAATAATCAATGTAATGATGAAGAAGAGTAATGAATTTAAAATTTTCATCAGTAGTGCAACATTTCCCAATGTTGACCATTTTGGGATCTATTTCTGAACTCAAATTTACTTGATCAAATTCCATAGAGGAACTTGAATCTATTTGTTACTATTGCTTGATATATCTATCATGTTTATCAAATAACTTTTCAAGAGAAACCAAACCTTTTGAAATTTTATTCCCTTTTAGTTGAAGAAACTCTTCACCAATTTGTGAATCTATTTTAGGAACTGATTCCCATGGTGAAGATTCACTACCTTCAAAATAGAGCTCCCCAAAGCTATCCATCTTTTCTAAAAAATTAATAATTTGATTATCACCATTAAACACTTGCTAATGGTTGGCATTATTAGGTACACTTGATCGAAAGACCAGTTCAATAGTGTACTTGTTCCCTTTGAAATCTTTGTAAAAAACCATGAGAGTTACAGAGACAACTAATGAATATGCACAATCATTAAACTCTCTTGGCACTATAGAGATATTGAAAGCATCAAAAAAATTTATGTAATCCCATACAAGATTGTGATAATGTCACAATCTTTCATTTTTGGTTTGATACGGATTTTTCACTTGATAAACCACCAATTCAGCATCTCCTTAGGCATGACGAATCTTAACACCTCTAGCATGAGTAGCTTTTAATCCAAGTAGCAATGATTTATATTAGGTAGTGTTTTTGGTATTGTTGAATTATAAATTATATGAGCAAGGAAAAATATCTCCTTGTGGGGATATCAAAACAATTCTAGCTCTAGAACCGGTAGAGGACAACTACCATCAAATTCTAAAATCTAAGCTTCATTAGAATTTGATCTTCTTAAAGATTCATCTTCATCAATGAGGGAAGATTCCTTTTTACATAATTTTTTCTCTAAAAATTCTTCTAATTTTTTGTCTAAATTATCACATAATGAACTTTCATTTGATGAATTAAACAATATCTTCAGTGGATAAAAAATAATTAGCCATTCTTGAGGATTCAAATAAAATTTGAGCTTCAGGGTTTGACATTTGGGTAACAATATATTTTGACTCTTTCTTAGGAAGCAACTTTTACATGACACCTTTAATAGGTATCCTTACTTGAGATAGATCCATGTTCAACGCTCCACTTACATCTTTGCAAAAAATACATATGAGCAGAATGCCATAAGAAGCTAGAACATCAGCCACTAAGAATGTCATCTTAATCCTCTTGTCTAGAAAAGCTACAAATACAAATTGGGCATCTTTGATTTGACCCAAAAGTGGTACTTGCTTGTTTTCCATGGATAAACATCTTCCAAAAGTCTTAGTTAAGGTAATATCGAGAGAATCTGCTACCTTGGCAGGCATAACATTATCAGAGGCTCTAGAGTCTATTATACAATTGCTCAACTTATGACCATTTATCAATAGAGAAAACTAGAAAGATTCTATTTTTCTAGAGGAAACAAGGGGAGTAGTGACAAGATTATTTTGGGTGTATTTTTTCTTTGAGGGATCATAAGTCACTTTTGAAAAATCATGTCCTATTAGGAAGGTTTTGTTTTTGATGTATTCAGCCAACCTATCAAACTATTCAAGATTAGCTTGTAAGTACTCAAGTTTAGACATTTGGATCTTAGTCTTCTTAGCATGATCAGTTATGTCGAATGACTAGAATGAAATAGAAATACAGGAAGGAATTCCATCATTCTAATTTTTATTTGATGTGGTACTGAATTGAGGAACAAAAGTAGAAGATACAGGATTGTTTGAGGTACTTACTTGCTTATTGGCCACCGGATCTTTTGATTGAAAAGGTAATGAATTTCTCCATTTAGTGATTGAGATCACTAGATGAGGATCTTCTCTTACTTTTTCCTTATCAACTTGCTAAATTAGTTTTGAGACCTAGTAAAAATAACATATGCTCCATCATACACATCTCCTTTTTTAGCTTCATCTTGGTAATTTAGAAAACGAATTGTAGATTCACTAGCTAATTCTTATTATCCTTATACAAATATATTAGCATCATTTTATTGTTCCAACTCAATTTGGAAAGAATGATCATGTTAAACTTCATAATAACCAACTACCGAGTTGATCAGTGTTGCTTCGATGGCAAACTTTTCCTATGTGGGAGGAAGACGATTGGGTTTTCCTTAATTTTTGGCAGCATTGCCTTGATATGAATTGTTGGAAAATGTCCTCATTAGTATATCCTAATATGAAGGAGGAGCAGACATACCTTGGGACAATTGCCTTTTCAAATCTAGCAACTCATTTGCTAACTTTTACACCAAATGATCAATGGTGCTTATGGAAGAATTTTCAGCAGAAGAGGAAATTCTATTTTTGTTAGAATCTCTTCTTATCTTACCTAAAAGGATAAGATCATCTTCAAATTTGGTAGCCAAAATCTGAGTGGCAAGAAGATGTATAGGGCTAGCCTACCTTAATAGAAAACTCACTTTGGGAAGTTGAGAATTGATAAAGAAGCACTTAAGATTTTCTGGCGCTGGTTGAGCAATTGCAAGAATTTTATTTCTCAACTTATTAAATTTAGTGATGAAGTCTCTCATAGGCTCATGAATCTCCTTCTTCATTTATGTAAGCTGAGCCAATAAGGCATGTGCATCTTCTGTGGGTTTGAACCTAGTGTCAAACTTAGTCTTGAGAGTTTGCCAATTGGTTATAGTCTGAGCTTGAAGATGATAAAACTAGTTTGTGGCAGTACCTTGCAGTGTTTATACAAAAAGCCTTACTAGTATATCTTCATGTTCAACACCTAGCACACCATAAGCTATGCAAAAATCTGTAATATGCTCATCAAGATGAACTTTCCCATCACCATAGAACTTGGGAAAATTGTTTCTTGAACTATGAGGTAGTTCATGTAAAGGTGGGGTTAGATATAGAGGGCCAAAAGTGTTACCCCAAGGGCCTTGGGCTGCCATGACATGATGATTAAAAGGAGGGATAATAAACCTTTTTGGAGTATGAATAGACAAAACTTTGCTAACACTAGAACTAGAAGCTTCACCTGGTATTGAAGATCTGGCGTCGGTAGGAGGAAAACTCCTAGTTTGCTGAACGTGAGATCGTAGAGTCAAAAGATCAAAATTATTTTGTTGTATCAATTGAAATATAGGATTAATAATATCTCAAGCTCTCTAGCTTCACGTATACCATGAATCTGCTAGAATGTAAAAATAGAAAAGAACTAGAAATGCTTCAACTCGAAGTGTGAGGCTTTAAATTACATGCTTGATCCCCAGTGGAGTCACAAAAAAGTGTTGGGTGAATATTTTGTCATCATCTAACTAAAGGCAAAATGGTTATATAAGCCACAATATAATGAGATAAATCTCTCCTCTCAGTAAGGGGAGGTTCCCTATAAACTATCATAAACTAATCTAAAGTAAATATTAACTCAGGGGTGAGATCATATCATCCATTTTTTTTCAGAAATGATGTTTACAACATAAAGAATAAACTTTCTTGATATTAACTAAACAACCTAGAAACCCACGAGAGCACAAAGTCTATCATTGCTTCTTTCACTAATTTATAACTTGAAACATAATAGAATGAGGTGCAACCCAAAGTCTTCACTGAAAACTACAACAAAGTATATAATCATAAAAGATAAAAGTAGTTTAAAGCCTTTCCAATATCTTTTATTCTAAAGCACTAAACCACAAACTAAAGATAATTATAGTAGCACAAAGTCTCCACAATCAACTTCAAAATATCTCCCAGATTATTTTCACTCACACTACTTATTTAATCAAATAGATAAAATTGTATTAGGAAAAAGACATAAGAAAAATTTTCTTCACAACACAAGTTATTTTAACACAAAGTTTGAAGGGTCACTTGCTTTCTCATTCAATTGATAAAATTTGATTTACAATTTGAGTTCAAAATCTCAAAATGCCTTTCAATTTTGGCAAAGTTTCACTTCCAATAATTAAAAGATAAAAACTTACAATAAAGGCCCTCTTTATTTAAAGGGAGAGGCCTTGAGGATTTTTAGGAAAAACGTAACTACTTTGTCCTATTCAAAGATATGAATCCTTTTTGACTTTGGAGTTCCTATATTTTTACATGTAATTACATATGAAAAAAGTACATGTGAAAATTTCCAAAGCGGTTGCAAAAGTACATATGAAAAGTAAAAAATAAACCAAGGAAAAAAAATGTTTCAATTTGTATCCCCATCTTTTTTCATACGAGCATCATGCATAGTGAAAGTTACTTGCATCCTGATACTATCTGGAGCAACAATGTTCTTTAAAATTATCTTGGCTCTGACTATGGCATCTCTTACTACTATGATTAATTTTACATGAATAGTTAACTTGGTTTTTCAGATTATCTAGATTTAATTGATTATCTAGAATATTGTCTACGGAGGCTATTGCAAATGTCTTATCTTCAAAATCTTTCTGGAACATACCTTCAAATTCCTAAATAATTTCTTATGCTGAAAAGAATTGGTTATCTTGAGATGTAAGTTTACAAGGTAGCTCCTCCAATTTATGTAAAATGCTGACATCACTTTGTTCACTGAGTTTCCTTGCAGATTCAAGGTTAGTGATCAAATATTTAAGCACGTGACTCCTATATGTCAATGCCTCTTTATTTTTTAGTATAAGAGTCTATATTAGTAATGACACCAGTTGATTTTAGAGTGCTTATTTTTAGTTTCCTCATGTTCACCCATTTATTAATATACTTTTCTATGCTTTTAATATCTTGAGAAACTATCAGAGTTGTTGCTAGAATCTGAATAATGTGAATGCAATGGAGACGTGATCACACGAGATGAAGCAAGTGCACACCACATAGATGCTAAAACAATTTGAAATTATACAAGAATATAAATTGCACAAGACAAAATGGAGAAAAATAAAATATGATTAACATGAGATGACCAAAGTGAATAATAAATATAGGAGAGCACATAAGTAACTCCTCCACAAAAGGTGGCCAAGGCACCCCAAAAATAGACTATAACTCCTCCATGAAAGGTGGTGACAAGGTGCTAAGAATAGAGAAGTAACTCCCATCAAGGGAGTTACTTATGACATTCTTATGACACCTATGACACATCTATGACACACATCTCCACATAAGCTAGCCTATCCCACAAATGTAGGAAAACTCCATGTAAGCACAAGAAATATAATTTCCTTAATTAATAAATTGGTAAAAATAAAAACCTACACTAATACCCCCCCCATAAGCATAGCTTAGGTGGGCAGTGTGGAAATATAAAATGGGTCCCGACAACTAGGCCTGATGAGGTACCCATTTACACATGCAATCTCCCATAAGATAGAGAAAAAGAGAAAACCCGTAGAAAAAAAATCCCCCCCCCAAAAGAGAGACATAAAAGAAAAGAAGAGGTTAGAAGGCCCCCCTTGAAGATGATGCTGCTGCAGATGTAGACCGCACCCCAAGAAAATCTCATAGATGAATGAACTTGCTCTCAATGAAAGGTTTGGTGAAGATGTCTACAACCTACTCCAAAGACTGGAAAAATATTAAGTCAATGACCTAACTATGAATAAGCTCCCAAATGAAATGCATATGAATCTCTATGTGCTTGGTCTGCTGGTGCTGAACTGGATTCTTACAAATCTAAATGGTACTCTAGTTGTCACAATAAATGATGGTGGGCTGCCTAATAGGAATGCCAAACTTAGAAAGAATCCCCTGAAGCCAAATAACCTTAGTAGCTACATTAACAGCATCCATGTACTCTACCTCTATGGATGATATAGCAATAACATTCTGCTTCTTGCTAGACCAACTGATAGGACTAGAACCTAGAGAGAAACTGTAACCAGAAGTGGACTTGCGAGTCTGTGAATCATCAGCCCAGTCTGAATTTGTTTATCCAACCAAGTCAACCTCTATGCCAAATCTATAATGAATCCCATATCTATGTGAGCCATATATATAATGCAAGATCCTCTTAGTTGCTTTTCAATGCAGCTCATGAGGTTCCTCCATAAATATGGAGACAAGTACCATTGTATATGATATGTCAAGCCTGGTGTGAGTCAAGTAGATGAGACTACCAACAAGTTTTTGATCTCGAGTGGCATCAACCAATGGTGGAGAATAGTCAGCCTCAAGCTTGACTCTTGATAGAAAGTGAGTCAGAGATGGCTTCCAATCAACCATGTGAAACTGAGCCAATAAGTCAAGAGCATACTTACGCTATGTAAGACAAATCACTGAATCTGACTGTGAGATCTCGATGCCAAAGAAGTAGTGCAACAAACCCAAGTCTATCATGTTAAATCTATCTTAGAGATATGCCTTCACCACTACAATAGCCGATGAATAACTCTCGATGATCAAAAGGTCATCAACATATAGAACCAAAATTAGGAGCGAATCATCTTGTCATAAGCAGTAGACATTGGGGTCAAAATAACACCTAGTGAAACCTGCTGTGAGAAGGAAGGAATCCATCTTGGCATACCAAGCCTGAGGGGCTTGTTTGAGGCCATAGATAGATTTTCTAAGTCTGTATATGAAGGAAGAATCTTGAATAAATCTTGGCAGCTACTCCATGTAGATCTCCTCAAGGTCTTTGTGAAGAAAGACACTCTTCACATCCATCTGGTGCACATCCCAACCATGTGTTGTGGCAATAGCCAAGGTGAGTTAGATATAAGTCATCTTTGCAATGGGTGCAAAGGCCTCTGAGTAGTCAATGCTTACCACCTGTGAGAAACCCTTGGTGACCAGTTGTGCCTTGTACTTATCAACCAACCCATCTGCTGCAAACTTGGTCTGATATATCCACCTACATCAAACCATCTTTCTTCCCTTAGGAAGTGAAGTCAAGTCCCAAGTGTTAATTTTGATTAAGGAAGAACATTCTTCCTCCATAGCATTATCTCACTTTAGGTACCCCCAATGCCTCTCAAAAAGTATGTGGATTTAAAACTGAAGCAAAGAAGGCATGTGGATCTCTCTGAAAATCCCCCTAGTACATCTACCATCTACGAGATCTCCTGCCCAAGTGCCAGCACTCTCAAGTGTCTATCTAGCCCAAAGTGGCCCAAAAATGGGTGAGTCAAGTGTTAATTCCTCATCTTCTGACGGACTAGAGGTGGATGACTCTACATTACTGTCCTCATTGTCTGAACTCAAAGAATAAGAAGATGTCTCTAGCTCAAGAACCTACTGTGGCTGATCTGAATCTTATGAGGAATCGTCATGAAGAAGTAGATTCGATGAGGGAGAAGTGTCAAGTGTTGAGTCTCTAGGACTCTCTTGAAAATGGACACTTCTCTCGATGAACAACTCATGAGTGACTAGATCTAGAAGGCGATACCCCTTAATACCATCTAGATATCCTACAAAGATGCAAGGCTTAGACTGACTTTCCATAGCTTTGCATTTCTTCTTTAGAATGCAGGCCATGGCTGGGGATCCAAAAACCCTAAGGTGTTCAACATCAGGTTTCCTTTTATGCCAAGCTTTAAAGGGTGTTATCTCTTTCAATGCTTTGTGAGGAACCCTGTTTTAAATGTAGCAAGCACAATTGATGGCTTCAACTCAGTAATATGGTGCTAAGGATTTGGAGTGAATCATATAGCTAACCATCTCTTTCAAGAACCTATTATTGCATTCTTCAACCCCATTCTATGAAGGACTGTAAGTGACTGTGCACTACAAATCAATCCCCTCTGTGGTGCAAAATTGCCCAAACCTGATGCTAACATACTCCCCTCCATTATCAGTTTGAAGAACCTTGATGGATTTCTCACTTTGTTTCTCAACAAGAGCCTTGAAGTCTAGAAAAATTTCAAACACTTCAGACTTTTGTTTGAAAAAATATATCCAAGTGTACCTAGAGAAACCATCAATTAAAGTGAGGATGTGCTTAGCCCTTATGAAAGATGGTTTGGAAAAGGGTCATGATACATCACTATGGACTAACTCCAAAGGTTGTGAAGCCCTCCAAGCTTTGCCTTTGTCAAATTTTGCTTCGGGATGCTTCCCAAGGGAGCATCCCTTGCAAAGTCCTTTTGAAAATTGGACACGACGCAAGCCAATGACCATCTCATGTTTTCAAAGTTGCTCAAGGTAGTGGTAGTTAAGGTGGCCAAACTGCTCATGCCATAGTTTGCTAACTCCATTTGAATGAGTCAGCAGTGTTATTAGAGAAGAATCTGGTGTAAAATGTGAGAAGGTGTATAACCTTGCTTGATGATCTGCCCTACCCACTGCCACTATAGTATCACTATGCAATTCTCTGATAGCCACTAAATCTGATAAAAACTCAACTCTCATGCCTCGACCAATGTGAGTGATTTGGTACACTGATAAGAGATTGGTTGAAAGAGAAGGAACACTTAGAAAATTATTGAATTTTCCTCCTTCCATTTCAACTGACCCTCTCCCTACAACACAAACTGATGTGTCATCACCCAAACTAATTGAAACCATGCTACAAGGCTCTAAAGATGAAAACTCAACTAGTAAAGATCCCATGTGGTGAGAAGCACCCAAATCAATGACCCATGATTATGTACAAGCTATAGTAGCTACAAGGGCCTTTCCCTTTTCTTTCTCCTTACCCTTGCCTTTTGCCTTGGTAGAATCTTGGGTAGATGAATTCTGCTTGATGGACTCAAGAACACCTATGTTGTGCTTCTCTAGAAAATGAGCTAGGTGATCTATTTGTTTCTTCATGCATTTGTGTTCATCATGTCCTATTTTCTTACAATAGGCACACTTAACCTTCTCTTTCTTAGGTTTAGCATTAGAAGAGGAAGACTTAGTGTTGTTTTTGGCAGGATTATTGTTTTCTTTCTTCTTCTCCTGGTCCTTGTTCTTTTTCTTCTTCTCCTTTATTGAAGTCTTATCCTTACCATTTCTAGCTATCAAGGCTTAGGGTTGAGTAGACTTCATTGTGCCCATTTTAATTAGCTTATCTTGCTCCCCAGTCAAGTTGGCAATGAATGAATCCAAAGAAGGCATTTTCCATGTAGTGCCAAGGGCACTTTTTGTGGCATGGAAAGTGGAGACAAAGACTGAATAGCTTGGACCTAACTTTGCGAGAATAGAAAGGATGAGTTGATCATCTTTCTTATCTATTATGCATTCTTTCAATTGCAATCTAAGGGCCTTAAATATAGTGAAGAAGTCCTGTAAGGTGTCAAAGTTGCTAGGACTTAGACTTATGAGTTCATTTTTGAGCTCATGACCTCTCATCTCATCAAGCTTCACAAATAAGTTTTATAGGGTGTCCCATATGTATTTGGGAGTATTGGAGGTTTCTAAATAGAAGAGAAGTTTTGGAGACATGGACAAGCTTAGTAATCCATAGGCTTCATCACTATAGTTGTACCACTTGACCTTTTCAGCATCAGTGCTAAGTTTTACTTTAGTACCCATGGTGATCCTATACAACCCTTTGATTCTAAGAATGATTGACATTTTAGCCTTCCATTTATGATAGTTGAAGGGTGTTAGGGGTTTAAGTTGAAAATAATCTATTTTAAGCTGAATTTAGGTGAAGTTGTGTTGATTGTAAGTTGTGAATTTATGTAGAAAGGAGAATGAAAGCAAAGATATGCAAGTTGTGAAAAGAAAACACACCCCCTCAAAATGTTGAACCCCCCAAAATATGCAATTGCATGCTCAAAATACGTCGAGCTTAGCTGAGAATGCGTCTTAGAGCAATCAGTGCAAGACTTAAGCAAACAGGACGTCAAAAATGTGTCTCGAGAGACCCAAATTTTAGGCACTTTATAAACTAGTGAATTTTTGACAAATAAGAACCCTACACTATGGAGAATTGAATTACAAACACTTTTGCAAAAAATGGCACCCAAATTTGAGCTACCGTTTACAAGATATTAAAAGTTTTATTTTTCCGTAAACTAGTGTTTTTGCAAAAAAAGCACTAAAACATTAAAAAAATACCTATTTTGAGAGAGAAAGTGGCCTTCCAACTACTCATTGGATTTAGAAAGAATCAAGGAATCCAAAGGAGGTCTTTGTGAGGGGGAATTGGCCTCCTGCCAACCTGGGCCTCACCCTTCGTCTTCGTAGGTTGAAGATACAATTTGAAATCTAAACCCCCAAATTATCAAATTGTCTAAAAAACTTAATATTTAGTAAAATTGACTGATTTTTTTTTGACAAGTGAATTTTAACTAAAAAATTAAAGTTGAAGACAGAATTAACAGAATGGCCAGGTATCTAAGGGTCCACATGGGACGCCAAACAAGAAAAAAATGCCATTTTCAAAAAAATAGCTGGCAGAATTCTCTCACCAAGAAAAAGGGCACAGTTCTAATTTGTTGGGCAAATAAAAGTTAAATCTACAGACTTCAATGCACAACAGGTCTAGCGTGCATAATAAGACTAGAATAAGGTGCCATTTTTAGAAAAAGACAGTCCTGATTTTGCTCACTACGCACCTGCACGTTGGATGCTGTACAGCTGCACTTCGCCTTGTTGTAAAGAAGACTTTTACTGCAACCAGAAGCCCAGGCCATGACTGTCTACTTAGCATGGCTGATGTCTGCTTGGCGTATGAGGCGTAGAACTTTCAAGTTCCAAATGAGCAAAGATCTATCTTTTCTTGCAGAATGAACAAAACAAAAGAATTCCACTGCCTTTGCTGAAGCCACAACAGATCTATACAAGATGTCTTGGCAAATTCTAACTCAGAAGTAGTTTTTTTTAACAAGTTTCTATATGAATTTGCATGAATTTTCAAAAAACTCTACCAAAACTCTCAAATGCAATGGAGTTAAACAAAAAAACTACTAAGAAAGCAAAGTAAGAATTTCAGAATAAACTAATAGCATAACCAGACATGATTACCGGAGTGGCTCTGATACCATATCAAAGTTGTTTCTAGACTCTGGACAATGCGAATGAAATGGAGATGTGATCACATGAGATGAAGCAAGTGCACACCACATAGATGCTAAAGCAATTTGAAATTATACAAGAAGATAAATTGCACAAGACAAAATGGAGAAAACCAAAATATGATTAACATGAGATGGCCAAAGTGAAGAATACATATAGGAGAGCACATAAGTAACTCCTCCACAAAAGGTGGCCAAGGCACCCCAAGAATAGACTGTAACTCCTCCATGAAAGGTGGTGACAAGGTGCTAAGAATAGAGAAGTAACTCCCATCAAGGGAGTTACTTATGACATTTTTATGACACCTATGACACATCTATGACACACATCTCCACATAAGCTAGCCTATCCCACAAATGTAGGAAAACTCCATGTAAGCACAAGAAATATAATTTTCCTAATTAATAAATAGGGAAAAATAAAAACCTACACTAATAGAAACAAAATTAATGAGATCATTAAGTTATACACTTATCTTCCTCGTTTTATCTGTCTTCTCAAATAACTCTATGAGTAAATAAATTCCTTATATACACATTTTGTCCAAGTAATCTTCAATTACTTTTCCTTTGCGATAGGTCTTTTTTACTTTCTGAATAATGGGGTCTTCTATAGAAATGACCTCAAAATTTACTACTTCTAAAGTGAAAGTGATTCACTTTACCACTGTAGTCAACTATTCCACCATTGCTTTGTAGTGATTTTTCATTTCTTTCTCCTTATCAAATTTTTGAATAAGGATGTCCATGGCTGATAACATATCACTCTTGGCACTCTCATGAGTTATCTTGCCTAATTCAACTCTAGAGATAGAGTAGTCATTTATATCAAAATTTTAAATGGTTGCATCTTATGGAGGTCTTGCAATTTCTAGAAATTTGTGTCCCTTATCTCTAAGCATTTTAAAAATAATCCTTGGCTTTTTCAGGGCTTTGTCTTTTACTGGCACCTGCTTATTAAAATCAAAGTCATTTGGAGAGATGGTTTGTTTCTTCCTTTTTGGTGTATAAGTCGATAACCATGGTGGGAGCACAGAAGCACTCAAATTAGGATCTATTTTCATTGTTGGCATCACTAGAGTTGCACTTGTACTGGTAATGAAAATAATAGGTAGAGTGTTAGTAAAAACTTCACCTTTTACTAAGTGATCAAAAGTAAAATTATCTCCAATATCAAAAGATGGGGAGGACAAATTGGGAATTAACACTAAGGAATAAATAATATCTTCAAAAGCTCTTTGAGGGTTGTCAAAAATTATTCTGAAAGGAGAGGGTGATTTAGAAGAGGGAACATTAATAGGAAAAATAGATGGAGCTGCAATAGGTGTGTCAGGCAAGGGAGAAGACACTCATGTTTCTTATTTCACATTCTCTTATGAAAACAAAGTTTCCTCCTCTTATTTATTTGTAGGCCTATCACCAGTCTCCATCTATTCCGTCACTGGTTCTTCAGTGCTTTGTTTCTCAACTTCCATATCTTCTATTTTATACTCTTTTTACACAATTCTTGACTTCTTCGTCACATATATGATCTTAGGCTTATGTGGCTTGGAAGAAGAAGGAACATCACTTTTGTTCTTCATTCTATTCTTTCCCTTTTTTCTTGTTTTCTCTTGAATCTTAGCTTCTAAACCTGTGATGAATTCTTTAAAATTAATTCCCTTATTTGCTAATTAATTATTGGTGTTTATCAATATAGGTTCAAATCTTTTCCTTAATGAGGTTAGCTCCTTTTGGGACTATTGGATTGGAGGAACAGGGGAATTATCAATATTTTCAGTATTGTATCTATCATTAACCAACTCTTCATCATCCACTAGATTCTTGGGAATATCTGTAAGTCCTAGATATTCAATCTACTTAAGAGATAATCTATTGTAGTCCATTTTCTTGACATCTTCTGTTGTTCTCAAATATACCCAAACATCTTCCATCATAAGTTCATGAAATTGGGTTTTCCTCTTGATTATGACCTTCACACCCCTGTAATCAAAATTTGATCTTAGTTTGAATTATTTCAAGGTTACAAGTTGCATTTTAGTTTCCATGACTCTAGCTTTCCCAGCGATTAACACTAAAAACTTGCCAATTTCAACTCGAAACCTAAAACTAGGATTCTTGAGTTCCATCTATTTATTATGCATGATAATCATTTTCCTGCATAGCTCCATTAAGACCAATTTGTCTGAGAGGAATCTTGGAAGCATATAAGGATGACCTTGGAAAAAGCCAACCCTTAGGTATGAGAAAGAAGGAAATTGTAAGAACATGCATCCAAAATCATTCACAACTATCTAGGCCTCATCTAAAACTCTTCTTTGTTCTAATTAAGGATCAAAAAGACACAAAAATACTGTAAATAAAGCATCATTTAGTCTCTTAAAATGATGAATAAAACCCTTCAATGTTAATTAAGAGTAGTATTGATACATTGGGATTACTCTCCTGTCTCCTTCTGATGTTAAACTTGGAAAGATTCTCATTGAAGCTGCAATATACACGAAAAAAGAAGTCATGTAGAATTTTAAGGTAGTGGATACCTTCATCAATTGCTTGTGCAAAGCATTACTAACTTGTTCTCCCCAGAAGATGATTTGTTTGCCTTGGAGTATTATCTTGATGAAGGGATACGTCCATTCATAAAATTGTGAGGAGGAGGACAAACCTCTTACCCTATTGAGAAGAGTTATTAGATCACCAACTTCTTCTATAAAGTCACTTCTCATAAAACTCTGTGGCCACCTTGACAAGTTTTTCCTTGGCGTCTTGAGCCATTTATTGTTGATTACCTTCTTCACTTTTTCAGGACTTTTGTCATACTCTTTTTGTGATTCAACAAAATCAAGATTTATCACTTCTGTAGCAGGAGGGTACATGAACACTTTATCAATGAACTTAAGATTCAGTCTAATTATCACATTGCCACTAACGTCCAATATAATTCTGGTATCTTTATTATAGAATTGAGTACACTGAATAATAAATTCTATGTTATGAGCTACTATAGGGAAAGAAGATACCAAATGAATGTTACTTTCGATTATCTTCTTCATTTTAGAACTAGGATTGTTTGACTTAGTTATCTCCACAAACTCAGTCATGTCCACATGACCAATCTCTATATCTCTAATTTCATCAACATTAGAAGTAACTAAGGTGATTGATAAAACACCTTGATATTTATACTTTATCACTTTCAACTTCTTTAGAGAAAACTCAGTCATCTGAATGGGCTTTTACCAAAATAATGTCCATAAAGAAAGATCCACAGAAGAAACTACAACAAAAAGTCATGACCAAACAATTAAGAGAAATACTGGAAATTTAGAAAAATTGTATGTCGATATTCATGACTATGAGGATGTGCCTGAGAGGGGTAAAATGTGAGCAAGCCAAAAAACTATAGGAAAGTGGGCTCAAAAAAGCAAAATTGAAAATATCCCAGAGTTAGGAAATTCAAGAGGATGTTTAGATGGGTGGCAAAAATCATCGCCCTTGCATATGAGGAATATTTGTATTTACACTAGTAGTGAATTTCACCATCCTTGCAGGTAAGAGAAAATTTGTTTATGCAGTTAGCTAAAATAACCACCATTTCATATCTTTACATGTAAGAGTGGCAAAAAATACCGATAAGGCATACCACAAGAAAATTTGAGTTTTGATATCCTAGTGGCGAAATCAGCTACCACTACAGGAAATGGAAAGGAATGTTTCAGCAGTAAAATTTACCACTTTTACACTTGTTTAAAACATTCCATAGCTTGCGAATGGTGGAATTTGGCGTTTACAAATTTTTCTTATCCAATATGACAAGTGTGGGAGTGGCTTACTAAAGCTGTCGTCACCAAGTTATCTTTTATGGTTTTCAACTAGATTTGACGAGGGTAAAACCTAAGTCGGGTCAAAACACTGACTTAATATGCAAGATAACTTAGGGCACATATGAGGGTTTAGCAGAAATAGATGATAAAGCTCACTAGGGTAAAGCAAAAAAAAATTAGGGTTGAACTATTTAAAACAAAACCAAATGAAAAGAAAAGTCCAACTTAAAGGAAAAATAAAACTTAATAAAATGAAAACTTAGAAGTAAAATGACTTACCCAGTAATCTCGAAGTCCTAAGCTCAACGGTTGGTGAATTTGAAACCTTACTCATTCGTGCAGTCGAATGGTTGCAGGGAGGAGTCTAGATAACTTAAAATGAAAGAAATGATAATGAAAGGGTATTAAAAAGCCCCAAAATGAGCTTTAACAACTCGATGCGTGTGGCCATAAATGTCATGCAAAATTTGAGATTTTGGAAAATCTCTGCTAAGATGGCAAAAATCATTACCCTAACATGTGACAGGGGTAAGCCATGCATTGGTGGAAAAAAAATGCCACCAATTCATGAAAAAATAAATCATAAAATCATGCAAGGGTGGCAAAAATTACTG
>JARHVA010006778.1:495000-572500 GCA_037957365.1 Torreya grandis | reverse complement strand
TCATATTTTTATGGAGAGGGAGAGTGAAAAACTACTTTGAACAAAATTTCTTTCTTTAGGCTTATAGCTACTAGCACTTTCAAAACACAATTTTGGATGATTTGATAATTTTATAGGATTTAAAAGCCATATAATTTGTGTATAAATTACCCTTTATCCTCTTTGTGTAAAATACAAAGTTTAAAACTCAAAATATTAAGGTAAGTCATCTTTTTTTTTGACCTTTCTCTTAATTAGGTTTATTCCTAGTAGCCCTCCAAATGGTCAAGTTCTAATGTTTTTTTTTTTTTTTTAAATACAAATTTTATAATCAATTTAAAAAAAAAATAGTATACCCATTACACTTTTTTTTTCCTCTATACAAATTTTGGTGAACCAATTGTCAACAAAAGTATACTAACACTACTTATCATTCTACTAATTAAGCCTCCATTAAGTTTCGTAGGCCTTAAAATTGAGTTTTGAGGTTTAAATGCTTCACACATGCCAACACTAAAAATTTATATTTTATTAAATGTTAATAACTAATACACAAATCCGATACCAAATTAGATGGTCTAGAACAAATTTTACATACACAAACCACTAAATGGCTAAAACCCTTCACTAGGTTTTTGACACAAGCTGGGAGTGAGTAAATGAAGGTTTTGATGAAACAATAGGGTTTAAAGGAATTAATTTTAATCTAATATGTATGTGATATTTTAATAACAACTCATGGATATAAATAACTATTTTTTACTACCAAAAAATATTTAAAAAGTTTTAAAAACTCACTCGAACAAGACTCCCAAAAAGCAGTGTATAGTCATATATGGGTAGAATTTAAAAATTTGATCAAGATTGAACCTTTATTGTAAGTATAATACTTATAAAAAGTTATATTCTATTAATATTAAATATTCAAAACTTTTATATCATAAATATCATGACAAGAATACAAGAACCACCAATTTTCCCTTTAAACTTAATCATGACAACACAAGATTGTGTGTCAACCGAATTCCTTTTATATCTACCTATTTATTATATATATTATTTAATTACATAATAAATTAAATAATTAAAATGTCATTACACTCATAAATACTACACTTCAAATGAAGTCTTCAAAATTTTTATCCTAAGTTGAGAGGTAAAATTAGAGAGCGATGGCGTGTGGAGAAACGGTTGGACCAGGTGAGGGTTCGGGCGAGGGTGTGGGCAAGGAATGCGTGCAGCAGGAGGAGAAAACTCTCAATGACAAAGAGCAGACATTCATGGGGGAACGTCCCAGGATTACCAAAGTCAATGGTTGCTTCCCACGCAGCCAGGACAAACCTGTATTGTTGCTTTCCCAAGAGGTTATCAGAGAGGATGTGGAATACCTGTCAGGCCATGTACTTATCAGCAAATTCATGGGTATCAGAATCTCCCAAGTAGCTTTGGAAGCCTGGATGAGGCACACCTGGCAGGTAGAGGGCAAATTAGATATCATGTTAGCTGCCAATAGTTATTTTTTAATTAATTTCTCCTCAGTTTCAGACAGGAACAGAATATTTGAAGGGGGGCCCTACTTTTATGATCATGTAGGCCTGTTCATTAAACCATGGCACCCAGGATTTAACTCTGCAGAGGAACTGCCAGCTCAAGTCCCTGTCTGGGTTTGACTGCCAAGACTCCCTTTGGAATTTTGGAGGGAGGATATCCTCAGGCAGATAGCAGCTTTATTGGGCACCCCAGTAGCGGTTGCACATCAGTCATTAGACAAGAAATATATCTCCTATGCTTGAATCTGTGTGGAACTTAATCTTAATAATCCTCTTCCAGACTTAATGGAAATTTGTTTGGGGAATTCTTCCTGGACCCAACAGATTGATTATGAGTCGATTCCCTTTAGGTGCAGACTCTGCCATGCTTACGGTCACCTGTATAGACAATGTCCTCAAGGTTTCAAAAGTAAAGGACTGACTCCCAATGCTGGGAAGGTCCCAGGGCAAGATACTCATCTTGAAACTGCAACCGCCCACCCTGGGAATGCAGGGAATATGAAAACCCCTACAGGTTCAAATATGCCACATCCGGGTTCTTTGGAGGGGAGTGGTGTGGACAAGGAAGGCTTTGCTCAAGTCCGTCACAGGGGGAAGAGGAGTGGACAGAAACGAAGGAACCAGGACCGCACCTATGAATCAAGTTTTAACCGATTTGAAGTTCTGGATAGTATGGCTATGGAAGACGGGATACCGCCTGATGCGATGGATGGAATTGCGGAGGAAGAGTTGAAAATTTCCTGCCTTGGTGAACCCCAAGATATGGTAACCCAACCTTGCCAGGAGATTGTGATAGCCTCTGAGGGGAGAGATCTGATTTTATCCCCAACGCAGAGGGATAAGGAAGGTATCTGGGCAGCAGTTGTTAAAGATTCAGAAGTTGTTCGGAAGGACAAGGGAGTTTCAGAAGTGCTTGGTCTGGTGCAGAGACCACTCAAGAAAGCGGCCTTTTCATCCCATTCTAGACTGGGGCGTAGAAAGGATCTAGAGAAATTAAAACTCACAGGAGAGCTGCTGGTGGAATCTGGGGTGGTTAAAACCTTGGATCAAATCTACACCCATTCTCCTCAATGATAGTTCTCTCCTGGAATGTTAGGGGATTGCATAGTGCCCCTCAGAAAAAAGCTATGCGCCAGTTGATCTCTGAGCATTCTCCGGATATTCTTTGTATCTAGGAGACCAAGTTATCTATTGATGCTATGTATCTTTGTCTGCCTAGTATATGGGCTGGGGGACAATGTCAGTGTGTCGGAGCGAGGGGCTCGGCTAGGGGTTTGGCTGTTTGCTGGGATCCGAGGAAGGTTACCCCACTGCACTGGGTTGCTGATACTTTGACGCTCTCAATGACCGCTATATCCCCTGAGACTGGAGAACTGATGATTGTTTCCAATATATACGCTCCTGGGGATATTCATGGACAGTAAAGGCTCTGGCAACATTTGGGGCTTGTTCGGAGCTTTTTTCCTTATCTTCCATGGATCTTGGGTGGTGATTTCAATGCTATTCTCAACCTGGAGGAAAAAAGGGGAGGATCTACCAGGGTTGATCCCTCATCTGGTCTCTTTAGACACCATGTGGAACAGCTACGCCTATCTGATGTTCAACCTTGCAATGGCCTCTTTACCTGGAGCAACAGAAGAATCGGTAAGGATGCTATATCTGAGCATTTAGATAGATTCTTAGTTTCTTGTTTTTGGCTATCCAATACCTTCTCTATTGCCTCAGAAATCTTGGAATGGAGAGGCTCTGACCATTGGCCCATTAAGCTTATAACCAGTTCGATTGAAGGGCCCAAAAATCCACCCTTTAAGTTCCAGCTTATGTGGCTCAGGGATGCATCTTTGCAAGCTCTGATGGCTCATTGGTGGAAGCATGGAGGACCGGCGTATGGGACAGCCATGTACTGTTTTGCTAAAAAGCTTCAGTTTGTCAAGAGAAAACTGCAGGTGTGGAATAGGAACAATTTTGGTAACCTCAATGCTATGAGGAGAAAAGCTCAAAATAAGCTGGATAGTATTACCAAACAGATTCTTGATTTTGGTTCGACGGAGGCACTTCGTAAGGCTGAATTTGGAGCTTTGAGTGAACTTGATGAATGGGAGCTGAGGGAAGAAATTTTTTGGAAGCAGAAATCCCGGATTGACTGGCTCTAGGAAGGTGATAGGAATACTGCCTTTTTCCACAAGTCTGTCCAGGCTAGGCGCAACAGGAATTATATTACTTCTCTTCTATTACCGGATGGTACTCGGGTGGCTTCCCCTCAGGCCATTTCGGAGGAGGTGGTGCATTTTTTCTCTGAGCTTTTGGCTAGTACTGCGCCTTCTGCTGAGGTGGAGGAGAACTCAGTCTTGGCTTGTATTCCTCCTATCATCACACCAGAAATGAATGAAGCGCTCTTGAAGCCGATTGATAAGGAAGAAATTGAGAAAATTGTTTTCTCCATGCGTAGAGGTAAAGCGCCTGGGCCAGATGGCTTCCCAGCTGAATTCTTCCAAGATTTTTGGGAAATCATCAGGATGGATTTAGTGGCAGTGGTTCAAGAATCTTATCACAATAAAGAGATGCTGAGAGCGCTCAATGCTACTTTCTTGGTGCTGATTCCAAAACAAGAGCAGGCGAACAGTTTGGACCAGTTTAGGCCTATCGCTTTATGCAATATGGTGTACAAAATCATTACCAAACTTATTGCTGAAAGACTCAAAGTTCTGCTTCTTACGATCATATCGGAGGAACAGGGAGGCTTTGTTGCTGGTAAGCAGATTTTGGATGGCGTGGTGATTGCCTCGGAAGCCATCCACTCCATGAGCAAATCACATGAGAGAGCTATGTTTATCAAGCTCGATTTGTCTAAGGCATATGACAGGGTTGAGTGGGGTTTCCTAAGAAAGATCCTGAGTGCTTTTGGCTTCAGTCAAGAATGGATCCAGTGGGTTCTTAGTTGTGTTACTACTCCCTCGTACTCTGCTCTCATTAATGGTGCGCCTTCTAGACTGTTCAAGGCGGCGAGAGGGCTCTGCTAGGGGGATCCAATTTCTCTGTACTTGTTTATTATCTTGGCTGAAGGGCTTGGGCGGCTGCTTAAATTTCGGGCAGCTCAGAACCAGATTCACGGCTGGAGTTGGGGACATGGGATTATTAATCTGACTCATCTCCAATTTGTGGATGACACTATCTTGACAGGTGTAGCTAGGCTGAGGGAAGCTCAAGGTTTTAGAAGCACTCTGGACACCTATCTTTTGGCTACTGGATAGAAACTAAATGAGCACAAATCGGCCATTTTCTTCTTTAATACCCCCATTTCTATCCAGCGTAGAATTGCTGCGGTCCTTAGATTTCAGATTCAGGCTCTTCCAGTTACGTATCTGGGGATTCCCATTATTGTGGGCAGACAACCCAGGCTGTTCTGGCAGAACATCCTGGATAATTTGAGGCTAAGATTTAATCATTGGACTCATCGCTGGCTTACCATGGCGAGACGTGTGACCCTTCTGCAAGCTGTCATTCAAGCTCTGCCCATATATCGTAGTATGATTCAGGCGGCCCCGATTTACTTTCTTCGTGAGTATGATGCCCTCTCTCGGCAATTCCTTTGGAGTGGTGACCTTCGGCACTCGAAATGGAGCCTGGTTAATTGGGACACGGTTTGTAGGCCCAAGAAGGAAGGAGGCCTCAATCTTAGATCTGCTATTCTTGCCAGGCAGGCTCTCGCAGTGAAGTTGTATTGGCGCTTGTGCACTAATCAATCTCAGCTCTGGGCCCGCATTGTGACAGCTAAATACTTCTCGGGAGCTATTCTGGTGGAGGTTCCCAGGCTTCCTCTGGAAGGGAGGGGTTCGATGGTGTGGCACACCCTTAAAGTGGGAGCCTCGCTGGTCAAGGCCAAGCTGTTCTGGATTTGTAATAGTGGTGCAGAGACTCTTTTCTAGGAGGATTCTTGGAACGGAGCCCCGCCCCTTCTCACCTCCCACCCTCACCTGCAGAGCCTTTGTGATGCCTTCCATGAGGCTGGATGGGACACTGTTGACAGATATAAAGAGGTTTTTACTTTGGGTCTGGCTGTGGCCTGTAAGTGGAAGAATGTCGATGACTGGTCGTGTGGCAGCACGGAGGATAACAGGCTAGAGCTTGCTCTCCTCTTGGATGGCAGAGGTTGTAGCGCTTTGACTGAGAAAGATAATTTGGCTTGGGGAGGAGATGCAACTGGGTTATATTCTGTTGCCTCGGGTTACTTGGAGCTGATGAAGCAGAGTTTTGGGGAAACAGAATTCCGTTGGAGCAAGAGAATTTGGAATTCTGCCTCTTGGCCGAAATGTAACTTCTTTGCCTGGACGCTTACTTACAATCGCTGCCTCACTTGGGATAACCTTTGCAGAAGGGGATTTCAAGGCCCATCCAGCTGTGTGTTTTGTTGTGAAAATGAGGAAAAGGCCGAGCACATTTTCTTTTCCTGTCTGTTTGCCCGTAGGCTGTGGCACCAATGGTGGGAGGCATGGGAACGCCCCTGTTGGCATGTGGCTTCCTTGGATGATTTTTGGCATCAATTGGATCCTCCTCCTAGCAAGGCACCTATTTTGCAAAATGCTTGGTATGTGGGTCCTGTTTTTCTCCTTTGGAACCTGTGGATTGAAAGAAATAAAAGAATTTTCCAAGGGAGCGCTCGGAGCAGTAGGGAGCTGTGGTTGAAGATTCTGGTCGCGCTCTAAGAGACCATCCACGCGAATTCGGGTAGAGGGGATGATTTGGCCCAGTTTGATGCGAAGATCCTCAAGCGTCTCTCCCCTGTTCTGGGTTCTGCGGGTAGGACAGGCCAGCTTTCTCATACTAGCGGCTCTGCCAGACTTAGACTGCGCCCCATAGACCGGACAGGTAGATGGAAGCCGCCCGCAGAAGGCACCACGAAGGTGAACGTTGACGGCTCGTCCAAAGGAAATCCGGGCGAGGCTGGCATTGGTGGCGTGGGGAGAAACAACACTGGAGAGATCCTCTTTCTTTTCTCTATTTTCAAAGGTCAATACACAAACAATTACATGGAGGCGTTGGCTATCCTGGTCGCCTTGCAAATTTGCTGTCAGAAGGGATTGCTCAACGTTATCTGTGAGTCAGATTCTTAGGTTGTTGTTAATCTGCTGAGGAATGGGAATTTAGAGGGAGTGAACTGGCAGCTCGCGGCTCTTATCAAGCAAATTCAATAGATTAGTATGGTCTTCGAGGTTGTTTCTTTCCGGCATATTCCCCGTGAATGGAACGTTGTGGCAGACCGTCTTGCCAAATGGGCCACTGAACACGGGCCAAATTGGGCTGTTTATGATCATGACAGGATCACGGGGGAGTTATCTCCCATCCTGTCACAACTCTTGGAGTATGATAGAATGTTGTAATTCCCCATTTTCAGGTGTTTCTGAATAAATTTTTACCCCCTTTTAGTTGCATAAATACTACACTTCAAATCAAAACATGTTCCCAAAAACTAAATTTTTGCATTGACATTCATGTCATATAAGGTTTGCACAAAATTCTAGTAAAATGACTTGTTCTTTTTCGACTATACTCTCTCTCACTAATTATTGGAGATTGAAAAATTTATTATCATATGTCATTATTATTAATTTGATACTTTACAAACATTATATCCTCCTGAAAATGTTCTAACTATTTAAACATTACTCCCAATGTATGTCTTTGAAGAACCAAAATGCATTTTGAACTAGACCATATACCAAACATAAAAAATGAAATAAAAAAAGGTGACCAAACCAATAAAAAATAATTTATTTCCCTTTAGAAATATAATAAAATCAAAATCCATCTTTAACACCTATCAATATTTTGTAAAAGGTTCCAAAATTAAAGAAAACTATTCAAAATTTTGAATTGGACATTTTGGTGGGAAAATACCAAATGAAGCCAAATTAAAATTTTAGACCAATCTAACAAATATAAATGATTCAAACTAAATAATAGATATTATTAAGACCTATATAAAACTCAATAATAGATAAATAAAAATGTTCATGCATTTGAAGTTTCTTATTACCTTGCATGGGTTAATCTTCATCATCCTCAGCTTGTTGTACTCACCTTAAGAATTTTTTTTCAAGAAATATAGTACTATATATACAATATGGAAGCTAACCTATCTCCTCTTAAAATAAACATTTTTTTAATTATCCACTCTTATATGTAATTACTTCTTCACTTGCTCATGCATCTCTTACATGTCAATTGTGAATGTTTTTCCCTTAACACTTCCTCTTTCCATTTTGCCTAAGCATCTAAACTCAAAGACTCCCCTTGGGAGCATACCATACACCACATGAAATAAACTCTTTCCAATGATACTATTGGGTAATTCATTGTAATAAAAATCTTCTTAAGGTAATACCAAGTCCTATTTTTTAGTATTGTCTTTTGTAAAACATATTATCAAGTTACCCTATCTTTTATTCCTAACCTTAGTTTGGCCATCAATTTGAGGGTGGTAGAATGAACTAAAGTTAAAATTAGTTTCTAGATTCTTCCATAGATTTCTACAAAAGTGTATTATATAATTAGTATCTCTATCTGAAATAATGCTCAATGGTATACCATGTAATCTAACCACCTCATTAAAGAACAAATTAGCCACATGAGTTGCATTATTGGTCATCTTGCAAGGTATGAAAGGTGTTATTTTGGAAAATGCTTCCAAGCAAATAATGGTGGAATCTTGTCCTGTTTGACTTCTTGGAAATCCCTTGATAAGATCTATGTCAATGGAATCCCAAGGTCTATTTGGTATTGGTAAGGGAAAGTATAGGCTTGAATTTTTACTCTCCCCCTTTACATATTGACAAACCTTGCATCCTTCCACAATAATTATCACATCAATTTGCATCCTAGGATAATATTAGTGGTTAAAATTTTTCTCATTAATCAAGTTATCTATCATTGAAATCCTTAGTATACATAATTGAACTAATTTTAACAATAAACCATCTTGAATCTTCATCCAAGGCTCCCTATTTCTTATAGTAGGATTATTAAAAGCTTCATATGCATCTTAAAAATCTAAATCAATTTCATATATCTCCTTTAGTGACTCAATTCCTCCACTCTCAAGTTGAATTTCACTAACAAGCAAACTTAATCTACTTAATACATATACTACCTTTTTTATTTCCCCCTTCTTGTTATCGATGATAAGCATGAAGTTCTTTAAGTAATCCACCTATTTTTTGTGCCTTGTATTGAGATTTGGTTTTCTAGTTATGAAATGAAGATCATGGTTGTCCATGAAGATAACAAACTCTTTTGACATCAAATAATTTCTCCACATTCTCAAGGCGTCAACCATGGCATAGAACTCAAGTTCATAAGATTAATATAATTTATTAGTCTCATTTAGCTTCTCACTAAATTAATATATAGGTCTTCCATCTTGAATTAATATATATCCAATATCTACTCATCTTGCATCACACTCAAGTTGAAACACCTTGACAAAATGAGGAAGTTCCAATAATGGCTACTTTGTTATTATTTTATGAAAACAATGATAGTTTTTCTCATCTAGAATAGTTTATAAAATCTTGTTTTTATTTTCTCTAATAGTATCAATAATTGGTGCATAAATCCCACTTATTTTTTTGATAAATTTTCTATAGAAACTAGCTAAACTATGAAAGCTTCTTACCTCATAGGCTATCCTTGGATTTAGCCACTTGATTATGGCCTTCACCTTGTATTTATCCATATTCAACACCTTGTGATATCATAAAACCAAGGTCAAAAATCTCTATTTTCATGAATAAACACTTCTTGAGGTTAATCAACAACCTCTCCTCATGCAACCTTTGCATCGCCATCCTCAAATGATGAATATGTTCTTCTTTGCTAGGACTATAAATTAAAATATCATATAAATATATAATAACAAACTTACCAATGAATGGCTTGAATACCTCATTAATGAGTCTCTTGAATGTACTTGGGGTATTAGTAAGACAAAATGTCATGACAAGACATTCATACAACCCATTACTTGTCTTCAAAATAGTCTTTCGTTCATCTCATTCTTTGACTCTTATTTGGTGATAACCAATCTTAAGATATATCCAATAAAGTTAGTTAGAACCACTCAAATAATTCATATATTCCTCAATTATTGGAATATTAAATTTGTATCTTATGGTCATCTTGTTGATTGCTCTTAAATTTGTGCACACCCTCCAATCTCATTCTTTTTTGAGAACTAATACAATTGGTGCTACACATGGACTAAGACTTTTTTTAATAAATACATTGTATAAAATATCTTTTACTTTATTCTTTAATTTTGCATTCTCTTTTGGAATTAGTTTTTATGCAAACTTATTAGGCAAACTATCTCCTAGAATAAAATCAATATAATGACTGATACTTCTAATTAGTGGAAGCTCATTAGGGAGTTCATCCACCACTATATCATCATAATAATCTAGCATATATTTCACTTAGTGAGGTAATTAATTTAATTTTGTGGTTATTACAACTATTCTTGCTATGATTACAATCCTAAATCCTAATTCTTCTTCTTTCATGGTGTTCAAGAACTCTTTCTTAGATATCATCGTGACACTTGCATTGGTTCTTTATCCATTGTCTTGTTCTTTGAGAGGTAATAATGCATGGTTTATGTCATATTTTTCCAAGGTTCAGTCATTATTTATACTATCATGTGTAGTCTTTCTATCAAATTTCCAAGGTCTCCCTAAGACCACATGGTACACATCCATGGGCATTATGTCACACAATACCTTATTCTTGTATCCTCCAATCTGAAAGTCTACCCAACATTGATCATTAATAAGAAAATGTTTCCCAATTTACAACCATGATACCATATAAGGATTTGGGTTTGGTATTCTTTTGAATACAAGTTTGTCTACCATCTCAATTGTACATAAAATTATCTATGTTACCAAAATCAAAGACTAACTTACAACACTTACCTTGACATTTACATGTTATCTTTAATAGAGTCTTACTTTGGGAAAGCTCATTCTATTTAGGTGGTTTTATTAGCATTCTTCTCATCAACAAAGATTCACCCAATTTTTGTTCCTTAACTTGAGATGGAGAACCCACACTCTCTTCTTATCCTTCAACTATTTGATTTCTATTTTCAATTCTTGATCCACTAGCTAGAGCATTCTATGGACATTCCCAAAATATATGACCAATAAAATTATTGAATTTAAGAAATTTACCTATGAATCCACTTATACGTATACCTCATTATGTGTATCCACATCTAAAATATGGTCTCCTTCCTTTAAATCCACCTCATGAATTAGATGCATGTTCTTAAGATGTAAAAGGTTTTGAATTTTTTTTTATGTTATGATTACTCCTTCTTGTTGACCTCTACCTCTACAATTTATCCCCCTACCTCTATTTTTATGTTTTTATCTCCTATTTAAATTATCTTCATATCTAAAGGTAAATTGATAACACTCTTCAAGTGTTCTGGGACTTATCAAACTAAGTTTATCCAAAAATTTGCATCTTGTCCCATTGATATACCTAGATATTTTTTCCATGTATTCATCCAAATGACTTTGATCTAATTGTCAATTCATAAAATTATTTAGTGTAATCCTTCACACTCATCTCCTTTTTCTTCAAATTTTGTAGCTTTTTTAATAAATTAGTCTGATAATCACTAGGAAAGAATTTTGCCTTCAATTTAACTACCATCCTCTTACAATATTTGATATTGGTCTTACCTTTATCTAATATTTCATCATGAACATAATCCCATCAAATGGATGTATGTCCTTTTAAATTGGTGCAAGTAAACTTCACCTTATTCTCATCTGGTACACTTTCATAATCGAAATACTTATCCAATTCTTCAATCCATTCTATAATATCTTCTCCATCAAGGATACCTACACATGTGGGAAGTTATAGTTTTGTATTAGACCCCTATCCCATGAATACCTTAATTATCCTACCTATTTCTTCTTCATCTCATTCAACTTCTTCTTATTATTCTAGTCCATGTGGTTAACTCATTTTCCTTGGCACTAACATTTCCTATTATCACTCCTCTTTTTTGGTTTACCTCTAATGAAATCAACCTTGCATCAAAACTAATTATGAGACTCCTTAAATATTTTAGGGTTTCATCTCCCATTTGGATAATTTCTCTTCCACATTCTCTTGGGTTCCTTCTAAGTGGCATTTTGGCTTCTTCAACTTCATTAACTAAGAATCAATCAAATCATTATTTTTCAAAGAGTAAAAAACTTATTTAAGCCTCTTCAGGTACATTTCCTAATCTGATACCAATTTTATGTAGATGGAGAGTGAAAACCTATGAAACAACCCCAAAAAAATTGAATTTCCGTTCAGATTACACAATAAAATGATGTTTAGGACCCACTACACAACTTCAATTTTTCATAATGCATCTTTATAGATCTATACATAGAGTTTGAATAAATGATAAGAAGATTTATTTCACCTTATATGCCTACCTAGGGGTAAATGCCACTAGGAAATGCCATAGATAATTATGTTTCCCTAGGATTATATGTTATTTGAGGTGGTATTATTATGTGGATCCATAATGATAACCTCCAAGCTTTGCATGGGCACTCATGTTGTCTTTTGGACCACCTAGGGACTATTAGCACTACCTAAGTATCTAATTACCCATGTAGTCATGGTTTGAAAGTTAAAGAGATAGAATAATTCATTATAACTTAGGATGTTAATAATAATTTAGCTAGATCCATATTATTTAAAATCGATAATGCTAAGGAAAAAAAAAAGGAATTACACATATTAGAGATTATCTTGTTAGGAAGTTGATAATCATGTAAATAAGATAAATTAGGAGTGCAGTAATAAAGCATGGATGTCCAAAATGATTAAATAGGAGGACCATCCCATTAACTTTGCTTATGAAAATTCTTACCACATTTCAAGGTTAGGAAGTGGATATTTCTCACCCATGTCTATAACCAATCACAATATAAGATTAAAAGTCACCATAATATTTTATGATCCATACTAGAAAGGACCAATCCTTATGCTACCCACATTGGACCACTATACAATGATCCAAAGTTACTTAGGGATCATTGCACCATCATTTCCTTACTTAACAAAGGTCACACACAAAAATATAACTCTATTATGGAAGAATTATTCCTCATTAAAATTAGATGAGTCCTAATGCACTTAGTTTAAAGTGGATGACATCACCCAAGTGAGCATCCTATTGACTAACTATATAGATGGCATTAGAAAACCAATTTACTTCTCATGATTTAGATATACCATCACATAAGTCAAATATAAGGGCCTTGCACCTATATACTTCTTACTTGTCCTTTGGTTATAATATTGTGTCATTATTAAAAACATGTGTGCATGCCAACCAATTAATATGCATAATCCCATGAAATATTTCATTACTCAAGTAATTTTAACCATTAATATGAGTGCCCATCATAGAAAGTTATAGATTAAAGACTCATAACTAATGTGGAATATTAAGACATAGATCATAGTGTAAGCATTATGAGTTCAGATAACATAATTAAGACTCATCCCAATTTTGAGATTATTTTCCATTCTCAAAGATTACTCAATATTTTAATGATCAAAATATAAGGCATACCAAGAATTAAATACCAAAGGTAAGGTTATAAATTTTAAGCACAGACATTTGCATATAGTCTAATGACCATCTAACTCATCATTGCATTACCAACTCACACAAACAATTAAAGTGATGGTACCAGTTGAGATTATATAAATGAATCATCAAATCTAGGTCCTTTCATCACATTTCCTATTATAAACTTAATTTCAATTTATAAAATCCACTCAGCTGTATGAAACATAATGAACATAAATATTAACAACATAACTAACATTCCATTTTTCAAGGGCTGAATTATGAATAGTTGAACAATAAATTTTTATAATCTAGCCAATAGTCTATGTCACTACATCATCAATATTAGTATGAACCACAAACATAGTGTCAGATGCAGTAAATTATGTCATTAATTGTACTCTATTTCATTGATTAATCAATAAAAATATGCTCACTTAAAGTGAAACCACAACCATTAGATAACCATTACCATAATAAAAACATATTGCTTTTTATCATCAATGAAACTATTTTCTTGATCAAATTACAAAAAAATGATATTTCCCAAGTTATGATCATACCATGAGTCACAATTTCAAATAACAAGGCCTCAAATCATTTCTACCATATGATCAAAATGAGTTAATAATAGATCTAGAAGATAATAAGGGAAGTAAACATCTATTATCCATTAACATCTCCTCACATAAGGATGCCACTAATATATATATATATATATAACAAAATTTATTTCACCTTGGATGCTTGCCTAGGGGTAAATGCCACTAGGAAATGCCATATAGAATTATGTTTCCCTAGGATGATATGTTATTTGAGGTGGTATTATTATGCAGATCCATAATGATAACCTCCAAGATTTTCATAGGCACTCATGTTCTCTTTCAGACCACCTAGGGACTATTAGCACTACCTAAGTATCTGATTACCCATGTAGTCATGGTTTGAAAGTTAAAGAGATAGAATAATTCATTATAACTTAGGATGTTAATAATAATTCAGCTAGATCCATATTATTTCAAATCAATAATGATAAGAAAAACAAAAATTGAATTATACATATTAAATATTATCTTGTTAGGAAGTTGCAAATCATGTAAATAAGATAAATTAGGAGTGTAATAATTAAGCATGGAGGTCCAAAATGATTAAATAGGAGGACCATCCCACTAACTTTGCTTATGCAATGTCTTACCACATTTTAAGGTTAGGAAGTGATTATTTCTCACCCACCTCTATAACCAATCACAATATAAGACTAAAAGTCACCATAATATTTTATGATCCATACCAAAAAGGACCAATCCTTATGCTACCCACATTGGATCACTATACAATGATCCAAAGTTACTTAGGGATCATTGCACCATCATTTCCTTACTTAACAAAGGTCACACACAAAAATATAACTCTATTATGGAAGAATTATTCCTCATTACAATTAGATGAGTCATAATGCATTAGTTCAAAGTGGATGACATCACCAAAGTGAGCATCCTATTGAATAACTATACAGATGGCATTAAAAAACCAATTTGCTTCTCATGATTTAGATTTACCACCATATAAGTCAACTATAAGGGACTTCCACCTATATACTACTTACTTGTCCTTTGGTTATAATATTGTGTCATTATTAAAAACATGTGTTCATGCCAACCAAATAATATGCATAATCCCATGAAATATTTCATTACTAAAGTAATTTTAACCATTAATATGAGTTCCCATCATAGAAAGTTATATATTAAAGACTCATAACCAAGGTGGAATATTAAGCCATAGATCATAGTGTAAGCATTATGAGTTCACATAACATAAATAAGACTCATCCCAATTTTGAGATTATTTTCCATTCACAAGGATTACTCAATATTTTAATGATCAAAATATAAGGCATACCAAGAATTAAATACCAAAGGTAAGGTTATAAATTTTAAGCACACACATTTGCATATAGTCTAATGACCATCTAATTCATGAATGCATTACCAGCTTACACAAACAATTAAAGTGATGGTACCAGTTGAGATTTTATAAATTAATCATCAACTCTAGGTCCTTTCATCACATTTCCTGTTATAAACTTAATTTCAATTTTGAAAATACACTCAGCTATATGAAACATAATGAACATAAATATTAACAATATAACTAGCATTCCATTTTTCAAGGGCTGAATTATGAATAGTTGAACAATAAATTTTTTATAATCTAGCCAATAGTCTATGTCACTACATCATCATTATTAGTATGAACCACAAACAATCGTGTCAGATGCAATAAAGGATGTCATTAATTGTAATCTATTTCATTGATTAATCAATAAAAATATGCTCACTTAAAGTGAAACCACAACCATTAGAGCAACCATTACCATAATAAAAACATATTGCTTTTTATCATCAATGAAACTATTTGCCTGATCTAATTACAAAATTTGACATTTCCCAAGTTATGAGTATACCATGAGTCAAAATTTCAAATAACAAGGCCTGAAATCATTGCTACCATATGATCAAAATGAGTTAATAATAGATCTAGAAGATAATAAGGGAAGTAAACATCTATTATCCATTAACATCTCCTCACATAAGGATGCCACTAATATATATATATATATATATATATATATATATATATATATATATATATATACCCCTTATATGTATCTATAATTCAAGTTAAGAATAAGAGTGAGACATCCTATATGTAGGATATTCAATCATGAACCAACAATACTTGATTCATATCTATGTCATAATTTACAACAATTGTAATAACACCAAAGTAATAACTCTTCTAATCATAATGAACACTACATAACAACCACATATAGGACATGGTGTCCACACAATCCATGAATTCATGTCACAATGTATTCATTTCCATAGTTAATAATAAAATAGATTAAGATCATAATAATATCCCAACTACATACTACATCCAAGTGATTTCATAGTTATTAATATCTAAGGGAGAAAATGGAATAGTAACTAATGCTAATCAAGTTCAACATATAATATTATGCTAAAGGTAATGGGAACATAAACTAAGAACTGGAACAACCAAATACAAGCCTGCATATACATATTTCCCACCATAACTTATAAATATACAAGTGCAGTAAATTATTTAAAAATCTTAGATACTGTTACTAGTTCTAATAGAAAATTTTAGCCCTTCATGTATAATTCATAACCATAAGTATATCACTATGTCATCCCAATGAGTAAAAAATAGAATATAAATATTAAAGCATAATATACAACAATTAGATTTACAACTACCATTTCCAATATAAGAAGTAGAATACAACATATATGCATGCCAAAGGAATATATAGGCTCTATGTGATAACGTAGCGGTGAAAACATAGTAGCAAAAAATATAGTGGGAGAAAATGTATCAGAGACATAATATTGTAGGAGAAAATGTATCAAGTAAAAAACATAGCAAAATTGAGAATATATCACAAATGTAGTGAGAATCATAATACATGAAATTTGCAAAAATAAACAGTTAAAAAATAAATTTCATGAATTTAAAGTTGTAATTGAAATCTATGTGCAATGCCTCGTAAATATTCCAAGTGATTATCTGGTGAATAACTTGATACTACTCTTTATATTTTCACGGTAGTGTCCCTATATTTTTTCTTCTATGGGTGTCCTTCAAATCTTGCTATGTATTGTTCCATGGTGACATCAGTGAGGTTTTGCTCCTCTTATAGAGCTTTTATGAATTTTTAGAGTGTTAGGTGTTGGCATGTGAGGAGCTGGTTGAATCCTCTACACCACCCTTCTATGGATTTTTTAGTGTGGGTAGACCAATGGTAATGGCTTCATAACAATTTCATAGGTCAATTGTAAATCTACATGTTCTTTGGTTTGTATGGTGAATTGTCTGACCAATCCAAGTGCTCTCATAGTACTCTACAAATTCTTGAAGCTCACTTTTTATTTATCCATCTAGCCCATTGGGTTTTTCACAAATCTTACAATGCTTTAGGAACATGCTCTACTAGAATGTACACTAGTACAACTAGCTAGTAAACTTCGAGTGCAAAATTTGAATCTCTTTCATACAATTTTTTAAGGCCTTCTACTTGGATTTTTCACCAAAGGCATTGAGTAAGGTGGAAGAAACATCCTCTTTGAATATTTTTTGGGAAGGTAAATTAAAATGCTTTAATTTAAGTTGTTTCGAAGTCTGTCAAGAGTGTTGCTAGCTAGAAGGAGTTGTTGATGTCTTTTAATGTTTTGAAAACTCTCTTATATGTTTTCTTTATTTGGTTTGGCATTAGAACGTATATTGTAGGTATCACTATATGATTTCTAAAAATATGGATGGTGTATAGTTGATCAAATAGTGATAGAGTACATTTTAATGTGTCATCCACAAAATAGTCTAGGGTGGTAGCCATTACTTCTAGTATTTTTTGTGTACCAAAAATTATGATATGATAATTTTTAGGGCCACTATCAAACAATAATAATTCTTCACCGGTCATAGTTTTCATAAAATGATCTGGTATTTCTATTATTTCTAGAGATGATGAATTAAGAGCTATTTTTTATCTTTTGGTATGACAAATTATTCTTTTAATATTTGTAATTGGAAGGAGTTGACCTATAATTGCATTCAATGCCATGGGCATGTTTTCAGCAATGATATGTTTTGGGATTTCAACACTTGTAGATTCTTGATCTTTTATATTTCTAATTATTTTCTTGGCTTCTTCCTTTAAAAAGTTTGCAATGTGATTATGTTCTTAGGTAACTATAACATTATCTAGCTCTGTATGGGCATGTCCTCTATATTTTGTTGTCTAGTTGGCATATTTTGTGCATCTCTGAATGTATTTTATCTGAGTCTTTCATTCTAATATATATGTGTGGCCTTGATAAAGTAATATTTTTTTTCATTTCTAACTTTTCACAAAATACAATGGCATGATTTATCTAAATTAGATCACTCTACTACATTTAAAATGGTCTCTATTGGGACTAAATTTTTAATATATTGGGTTGTGTTGCATAATCTAGACTATAGAGAAGTAATATACTAGGTTGCATTGCATTTTTTTCTACTATTTTCCTATTTAAACTTCCACTTTGAATATGGAGATCTGATCTTTTAAATATTGTAGTAGATATCTTGTTGCATTTTGATTCTACTATTTACTTGTTTTTATTCTACTCTTTTACATTAGTTCTAAATATTCTTCTTATGTTGAATATGGAAATTTACTGTATGGTGATCTGGTGTTCTTGTAGTTTTATTTCTCCATATTTAAATAATATATCAGTGATTGGAAAGTTTATTTCATGCTATGTTATTAACTTGGACTATGGAGAAATTACTGGGCTATGTTGCATTTTATTCTACTATTTTCTTGTTTAAATTTCCATTCTAAATATGGCAATCTATAGTAGATATTTTCTTGTTTAAACTTCCAATTTGAATATTGCAGTAGATATCAATGAATGGTGACTTTATTTCATGATACATTATTAACCAACTACTATATATAACCACTATATTATCTACAATGACTATATGTCAGCTACCAAATCACTTGCGACATTATCTACAGTGAACATTCTATTAGGTACTAATAAATATAGATAGTTAGATATGTAAGAACCAGGATACCATCTTTATTTCTACCACTACTAAATACATTATATATAATATTTTTTTGTCTAGCATATCAAATACTAAAATACTTCATAATATAAGGAAATAGAACCAATACACAAAATTAATAGCCATGGGACAATCTAGTTTGCCAACCAATATCATACACCAAAAAACATAGCTAAGAGACATGTTACCACATAAATTTGAAATGCATCAAGGGAAGATGATGAACACATCATGGATAACACACCTTAAAACCAACCCTAAGAGCCCAACCATTGGAGGCCCTTACCACCCTAACCATCAGTTAGGTGGAGGGTTTTGGCAATTGAGTATTCAGGTGAGGTAAGAGGTATGAGAAAAATAATAATCCACAAATAATAACATATACTAGTATTCAATATTTAATAAAGGAACTAATACGGTTGATAATAAGACACAACACCAAAACAAAACCAAATAAATAAATCCAACTAGTTAACATTCAATATTTTGACAACAATCATATTAAAATAAATTATATTCAATAACTACTTTAGACTAACCATCCAAGTAGATTAAGGTACAGTTAAAAAAATATCAAGAACCCAACTTAGTTGAACTTGAAAATTTCCAAGTCTAGCCATCATAATTTTACAATTATTATATGTCAAAAGTAATAACATTAAATAACACTAGAAACTTTAAACATTTATCAATGTGAGAACCAATTATATTGAAGGTGAGTTAATCCAATAGCCTAAGTATATTTAATTGACATAACTAAGTCAATCCAACCCATTTTTATCATAATAACTCATGATTCATTCCTAAATCAACAAGGTGGATAACCTACAATTAACAAGTACCAAAACATCATCCAATGACCCAAGGCCAAATAGTAAGGAGATGAAATCAATCATTATAGAAAGAATAAAAGATTAGTAATGAGGATTAAAATCTAAGAAAATGATAGTTGTGATCCAACACCACCAAATGAAATATCCAAGATTTGAATACCACATAACTTAGCCCAAATTGTAAGACAAATCAGTTCAAAATGCCTCTCAAGAAAGGAATGTTAATGAATCCAATTAGGTTGATCCATTTAAAAGCACATATTATTTGATATAGATCTTGGAAGAATATTATTTTCCACACCCAACTCATATAAATATTTATTCACAACCAAACAACAACACTCTCATAGCCATAACCATAGGCTCAATATAATATAAAACCAAACAAAAATTATAAGGTCAACCCAAGAGGGACTCAATATTCATGGATTCACCCATTAGGGTTTTAAAATTATTTAACTATGTTGAAATCCCATATTCAAGTAGAATTAACATTTTTCAACACAAGTTTTTATAGTAGGATTCAATGAATTTCATACCATTGCAACCATGTACATGTAAATGGAAAAATCATGATTTTTCTATGATCAATCCCAAAAATTCAAAACCATTTAATAATAAAAACCTCATATAAACCTTGAGGGTTAAATCCCATATTACACAAGGAAAAAATATCCAAAACCCATAACTTGAAACTCTCTCTCGTTTTGATAAAAATCAGCCATAATTCTAAAATCAACAACCCATGCACCCAACATAAGGAGTAAAATGATTTAGGATCCAATATAGATTCATATGGAAGTTTCATAACTTATCCATGAATCTAAAATGATTCTGTAATTATCTTACATTAGTAATACCCAATCTAAGAAACCATAATACCGATCCTTGAAAACAAAATGCATTATTTACTTGGAAGAAATTGAAGGTCATCATAGGAGATATCATGTCTTCCTTCCTTCAATAGGATAATTATTAACCAACTGAGTTCAACCTAAAAAATCCCTAAGCATAGGCCTAATAGGCCACAAACTCTCCATTTTCTTCTGCCCTACCCTGTACAGCCTAAGGTTTCAACCCAATAATGTGAAACCCCTGTTGAGGTCAACATACCCCCATTTTTGAAAAATGGGGACCTTTGTATCAAATTATGCAAATTTATATCCTAAAATTTAAATTCACTTGATCATATATATAAATATATATATATATATATATATATATATATATATATATATATCATGTTTGTACATTATTCATAACTGTCATTTGGATTAATGGACATGTTATCACATGATCATGGTTTCACCCCTTCTAATGTTTCTAACATTTGATCTTTGTGTTGTAGGTTGTAGGTTCAATAGAGTTCATTTGAAATGGCCAATACTTAGGATTTTGTGTTTAATTATTTTTCTATCCTTTGGTGGGAAATCGATTAAGGGAATTCATATTTGAATTGATAAAACCTGAGTCTAACATTTTAACCTAGGTTCCTTTTAAATTTGATTTTGGTGGGAACAATTTATGTGGGAACAATTAATTATGTTATGGACTTGATTTAATTTGTATACTAAGGCTTAGTCATGTTTTTTAATACAAATAAACCTTAGTCTAAAATATTTATGCTTGATCCCCTTACATCCCAAGTTCCCTTTATTCCCCTTTTATCTTAGCATGGTCTAACTTTATTATTTGTGGGGTCATTTTATCATATTTAAACTTAGCTCAAGACTTTGGCTTAAATATTTAATTTATATTTATTAATATGAATAAAACCCTGGTCCAAACCTTAGTTTGTGTTCTATATATCTTCGATCTTGACTTAAACATTTTGTTCTTCTATGGGATCAATGACCTATATTTGCTCAGGTGAAATAGATCAAATAGTGCATATCGAGTCAATGTTTCAATGGATAACAAAAAAAATGTGGTGATGACATGCATCGTAACCAAATTAAATATAATAGTGAGTATCCAATGGTGTCCCACCCCTCAGATCAAGATTTGATGATACACATTCATTAGAATAAAGTAAATACAATGGTGGGAGAGGGACATTGACTTTTTAAAAGAACTTACACCAAATAAAGTACCACTACATGGTGGAAATATGCTAGCCTGACATAGATTGATAACGTAGAGTATAAAAATCCCATAGGATTTCCAAGTGGCACAACCTCAGGGCTTAATGTAGATAGTAGCCAATCTTGCTCAACCCCATAGATCATGATCTAATGGATCGTGTTTGTTCAAATAGGATCTAGCAGTGCAAGATCAAACTGGGAAACTAATCATAGGGTCCCTTTTAATTGAGACATATAATTAGGTTAAAACATAATTCCATGTCTCTTATTATTCATGAGGAACTAATCTGACTTGGATTAATGGAGATATTTTTAGATGATAATGGTTTTATCCCTTCTAATGTTTCTATAATTTCTTGCTTGTGTTGTAGGATAAATGGAATCTCATTTAGGAATGAACATGCTTATGGTTTTTTGCTTCAAATGTTACAATGGACCTTTTATTAGCCTTTGTTCTAAAATTAATTAGATCTATTTTAAATAATGATTAAAACCCTAGTCTAATGTTTTGACTTAGGTCCCTTCTAATTAAGTTAAAATTTGCATGCGAACAATTATAAGTACCATAGTCTTAGTCTAATTTTTACCTTAAGGCTTAAGTCATGGTTTCAACATGACCAAACTTTAGTATAAAATTCTTATGCTTGGTCCCTTTATATCAAATGAATGTATGGTCCCTTTTACTATGTTCTAACTTAGCCTAAGACCCCTAAAGTTTTATCATTTTTATTTATATAATGAAACCTTAGGTTAAAACATTATGCTAGGAACTTTTATTATGCTTTAATCTTAGCATAAAATATTGATCCTAAGGTTCATGTTCATGTTTAATAACATAAATAAAATACCTTAGTCTTAAGATTTTATCCTAAGACCTATGCATTTCTCAAGCTTGACTTAAATAGTTTGCATCTTCGTAGGATCAATGACACATATTTTCTCATGCAAGATTGATTTAATGAAGCATAGTAAGTTAAAATTTCAATTATGCCCCTAAGTTGGCAAGAAGGTGACAAGTGTCATGTTTGTAGCCAAAGAATAATAAACACCCAATGGTAGTCTATCCCATGGATCATGATCAAACAACGTGTGTTCACTTAGATGATGATGATTAGATGGTATGAGATGAGGGTGGGATTTTCAATGGATATATGAATAAATATAGGACCAAAACATGGAAAGAGTGTGTTAACTAGTAGAGTACAAAGTCCAGAAGGCCCATAGGACTACTAGGTGGCACAAATTTAGGGCTATATATAAGGTGCATCTAATGATGTTCATATCCTAGGATTGAGAACAATGAACTGTATTGGTTCATGAAAAATAATTGATTGGTGAGAGATTAAAGAAAGATTTTTAAAAGGAAATGGTAAATTTTTGAAAATTAATTAGTAAAGTGCCATATAAATAAAAAATGATAAATCTAAATATCTTGTGAGTTTAGAAAGGAAAAGGTATAAATGCAAGGATCTAAATCAAATTTAAGGCACAAAGTCACTTAAGTTCAAACAAGATACCACCATAAAAGCTTTGAGAATACTTACCAAAAAGTGCTAGTTCATGTAAAAGTGCTAATTCAGACCTGTATTGAGTATGATAAAACCAAAAAGAGTGAATTATCATATGAGCCAGATTAATTTAATCAAAATCCAAAGAATAGTCCATGAGTGATCAATTTGAGCTAATTCAGACCGTGGCACATCAAAAAAGCACTTCTAAGGAAGATGTGGAGCTATATCTAACTTTATATGCTAAGGGGAGAGTCTTCAAAGATATAAAATTTGATGCCATATCCCTAAATATGGGAGACAACAAATGGTCCAAGTTATTATGGATCGTTGAGGAGTAACTAACAATCACAAGGGTAGAGGAGAAGAACTTGTCTATGAGAAGGAGATATTATGACATAGTGGATATTCAAATGACAAGCTTACTCTTTGTAATGCCCAAGCCTAAGGTACTACATTGTATTTATGTTCTCTCTCCTATTTTTTAAGATTACAAAATTGATAAAAGGCATGTTAATCAATGAGCACACTCATAAATGTATAGCTTATGTCTCAACCATAGCTTTTGAGAGTTATTATAAACTATCTAAGACCTAAATAGACATAACCATCATAAACAATTATACTAAAAAAATGATCTAGTGACCATCCTTACCCCATGGTTTTATTCTAGGAATTAAGTATTATCGAACTTTAATGGTAACATCCCAGTTAGCTAATTCAAACTTGGGATCAGGATTGTTATGACCTTGATGAATAGGTTGTGTGGTAATCTAAAAACCACCTATGTGGATTAAATTTAGGTGCCCTTGGTCTATTTTATGGTTGAAAGGGATCTCACCCCTCCCTTTGGTGAAGTTATTATCACCTATTTGTGTAGACAGATGTCTATAGTAAATAAAATGACAAGGGCCCAATTTTACATGATATCATACTTGTTAGATGCCTTGCTCACCACAACCAAGATACCTAACCTTAGAGGATGGTCACCTAAATGGACACAGATGGTTTCCAAATATTATTAAAAATTACACATATTTAAATATAGGGACCACATCCATTTAATCTATGACTATGTTTATACATCCTTAACTAAGGCCATAACTTGAAATCTAATGGAAAGAATTAGTCCTTTGGTCAAGAAATCAATTGAATCCATTGGTTACATATGGTTCTATCCAGATTTCACCATCATCATATTTGAATGAATCCATGACCAAGCCCACTGGCTACCCACCAATGTCCCCAATAAGCTTGTATAACAAGAGGTAGCTTACCAATTATTGCATGGTATATACAGTCTATGCATAACCAAAAAGAAAGGACTTTTACACAACCTCCCAAATACTATTGGAACTACTATATTCAAGCAATAGGAAAATGTATAGGAAACATCTAGACACATGACGTCTTTTAGTCTACAACTAGATGAACTCAAAGAGTGGGGTCCCCAAAACAAGGTCAAAGGGAATCTAAATGCCAAAGGGATAAACATCAATTTTGAATACCATCCTATATCCTATGATCCAATATACACAAAGGCCTCTTACTTCACTAAGGTCTTGACAAGATTAAAAAATTCAACATCACTCTAGAAGCTATGACGAAAAGGGAACAAAAAGGAAGTGATTATAGGTGAAAACCGGGATCTAGACAATACCATTTTCTCTATAAAGAGTCATCCAGACCTCCATAACCACAAATAGAGATCCAAAATCCTAAGACACTAAGGCCAAAAGAAAGGATACCTGGTGAAGTTACATCTTCTTTAGTTGAGGAACAAGAACTAGGGTCACTACTTGAGGATATTTAGGTGATAACCTTAGACCTAGGTGAAATCATTGAGGATGCACTACAAATGTTATCTAGTACTTATCATTCATATGAGGAAGAGGTATAAGTAGAGGAAACTCAGACTGGGAAATAAAAATAAAAGAAGGGGAAAGAAGTTGCATTAGATTTAGTCCCTGTTACCACACTTACCATAAAGACAAAAGTTGAGCTAGCATTAGTTCTAGTAGGGTTGAAGATACCCAAGTTAACCTTCACTCATACTTTGAGTGAGGTCAACCTTTTTAGTCATGAAAACCCAATCTAGGGCCCAACTATTCTTGAATGGCTCATAAATGGCAAGTTACAAAAAATGCCAACTCTACACCATCATTGGGCAATAACCAAGTCTATAAACATAACTATGCATGATTATCTCAAGCCATGGATTGTGGATTTACAAAAAGGAAGAGGATCAAATTATGGCTTGTACAAGATAATTGAGTGGAGCTTAGATTGAAAACACTACTATTCAAGTGACATAATCTTCAATTGTTGTAAAGTTTGACCCAACAATAGATAGGTTACAAAGAGTTATTAAAAATAAGTCCATGATAGGTGGAGAAGAGTTCACTTTCTAGAAAGTGGAACCATTCATTGGAATAACTCCTATTGAAGGACAAAGGCTAGGTGAAATTCCCATCTTTGTGGAAAATGTGATTTAATTATCTCAATCTTAATTAGCAAAATTAAAAGCTTCCATCAAGGGCATGAAGCAACAAAGAGAGTACCCATAGAGGCAAAGTAAAAATTTGGAAGGACAAGCTATATTATTAGTTCTTGATGCTATGATAAAGATATTTGAGGCATATTTTTATGATATGTTTGACTCTTTAAATTCAATGAGTTTTAGACAAAATGTATTAGGTCAACATGATACATTAGCAAAGGACTTAGTCACCTATTATAAAAATTCAAGGGATAAAATGAAGGAATTGATCAACATCTTGGTGGAAGATCAAACCCCTGATTTAAAAACCATTAGCCTAGCTCTTTTGAATAAAGTCATAGGACTACTTATGGACAAGATCAAGATCTTGAACACATGGTCCAAAATTTTGGAAATACTCCTTAATGATGACAAGGAGATGCTAGAAAGGATGGAACATTTCCTTGGGATCATGATCCTCAAACCAACTACACTCATCTCTATGGGACTCATCAAAGATGAATAGATCAATCATAGAATGACCATGGTCATGGAAAAAGTGGGGATCAAAATCCAAGACAAATCTAGAATAGACAACAACAGGGTCATGGATATGATCCTAACAATAGATAAAAATATTACTAAATTTAGAAGCATTAAAGAGGCCTTGGGAAGATATGATAGGGACCTTAGAGACCTAACTAATAAGGAGGATGAGTTCTTCATGGAACATGTTAATTTGAATTTGATTGATGAAAAACACTAGAGAGCATTGAAGATACTACAATAAAACCAAGAGACTTCATCATCAAAAAGTCCCTAAATTCAAGCAAGTTAACTTAAGATATTCTATTCTAAAAAAGCATTATAATATTTGAAAATAGAATATTCTTTTATAAATGCATGTGCAACTTGTAAATCACATTACCTATAGGTCAGTCCATAAGGAAAAATCTAGTGTATTCTAGAACTTTATAAAAGGATAACTATCCTTGACACCTATATTTTGTAATTGGATATAACTAACTAGTATACTGCCTTAGCATTCTATAAAAGGAGTATTATCATTTTTAAAAAGGGGGGAGAGTTTTTAAGCTAAAAATTTGTGTAAGCTTTTGAGGAATTAATACAATCAAGGAATTATATGAAGATTGTCCATAATCATTTGTGTCATTTATTATTATGGTTTCTCACTCACTTGATTTTTCTTATTTCTAGATTTGAATGGTTCTCATGAATTCTTGGTGTGCATATTTTAATTGTAGAGTTGTTAACTTGTGCCAATGCTAGGTTGACTAAAAGTTTTTAGGTTCATTTCATTTCCTTTACTCTTCTTGCATTTGGGCTAATGTTGTTTATTTGTTGGGGTAAATATTTAAAATGAACATAGTTATTATTTGCATTTTTCTCATTCCTTACATGTTTTCCTAATGTCTGATAATATTTGAGATTAGGATACTTCATATTACACATTGGTTAAGTGCATGCTTGGATGATATTTGAACTTTATCATGATGTTTGGGATGAAGATCAACAACTCTTTTCTTCCCTGCCCTTCTTTTTGCTCATTTTTAACCAAAACACTCTAGCTTAATTTATAATGTAAATATTTATTTTAGATTATTCTTTAGATTAGAATTTGATCATAATTCACTGATATTTGATCATGTTGCTTCCCTCTTTCCAAAGATAGCTAGTTGGCCATAGTGGCTCCCAAACACCAAATTTTATAAGTATTGTGAAACAGTCTACTTGCTTTGCCTTTATTCCATTGATAAATAACAGGATTATAACAACCTTCAACTCATGCATTGAAATCTAAAATGATAATTTTTATTTAAACACTAAGAACCTTTGATACACATTAAGGCATCAACAATTGGAGCTTCCCTGGTGCTATAAGGATGGAAACATTAGATATTTATAGATTTAAAGTATCTTTGATAAGTTTTATGAATTATGTTAAAATATAGATGTAACCCTTGTGAAATTATGTCAATTTTTGTCCTATTGTGAAAATATCATTGATCTTTCTGGTCTTTTACCCATCTTTGTTCTTCCTTTAGACAAAGATCGATGTTCTTTGAAGGTATATGCGTAATTATGGTAAAGATGGCTTAATGTTTTTTTATGTTATAAGTTTGAGGTTAACAATAGTTGTTTTGATCAAAGATTCATATATCCTTTACTAATTTGACTTTATTTGAAATTAAACATGTAAATATCAATCATAATTACATATTGAGATACATATTTGAGATAATTTAGCTAAATATTATTGTCCGTTATTGTTATTTATATGAATATTTGAAATATTCACTTAATGTGAATTTCTAATCATTATTATTTACAAAGATAAGATTGACACATTGTATTTCAAATAGGATTCAAAGTTCTCAAACTGGATTTACCAAGAATTAGGACAAGGTCACGTTTAGAGACTAGAGAACCTTTGAATTTTAAATTCATAGGAGAACTAGGCAAGATAAAGGTAAGTACAAGATTTCAAAGTCTTTACCAACATTGCCAACTTATGATACTCCTATGTTTGATCCCTATCAAGGTATGTCTTGGATAGGTGGTTCTTCGATCAATGTGCTAAGTGTGGTACATGACCTTCCTCATAATCTTGAAAAGTATTTTCCAACATTTAGACCTGGTGGTATTGTAACTATTGAAGAACATATTAAAATTTTCAAAGTTGGATTAAGATTACTGAATGTGACTCATGAAGATTTAACATGTAGACTATTTCCTTTTACTTTTAAAGATGCTTCATATGAATGGTTTCTAAACCTCTATAAAAATTACATTACTAGTTGGGTTGATTTTAATAATGTTTTCATTGACCAGTTTGTTAAAATCATTAGTCTTTGTATCCTATATTAGCATTTCACCAAAGTGAAAAGGGGTGAAAATGATCCCATAAGAACCTTCAATACTAGGTTCCAAAAAAAGTTCATTAAGACCATAGATCCTAACAAACCTGATGAGGCTTTACCCTTGGAAATCAAGAAAAATGCCTTAGATCCTATGACTTCTATATTAATAAAAAGATTTGTTGGTCCCATGAACACATTAGCTTTAGTTTATGCTAAGGAAGTGATCATTAATGAGTATATTTAACCCAAAGTACAATTGACATACTCCATTTATAATTTCAATCCATTTTTATGCATTTTGAATGTTATTTCCAATGCTAACCAAAATGTGCCTGCCTTGAACCAACTTCCACTCTGGAACCAATTACCTTCAAGGCATGCTCATCCTACGCAAAATTTGGGATTCCTGAACAATACTACCCATGAATCTCATCCATAGGATTAGAAATCCTTAATGCATAATAATAATACTCAATTTCATAATTTTTGAAGAATGAGAGTGATACTATCCTCAAGATGGTTCAAAAGCTTAGAACTAACTTCCTTTAGTTGTAAAAGCATGTAAGCAATACTAGAAAGAGATCTTGTAGGAATGTATCTATTCAAAGTTTAAATATACCTACTAATATATTTTGGAATAATAGTTACCACAACAACAAGAACAATGAGACATCTAGTAGAAAAAATGTGTTTGATATAAGTCTTATTGATTTTGCTTTACCTAGCTATTGTAGAGTTCATTGCACTACTAACCATGGTAAAATAAACTATGTTAAATTTTGTAATGCTTGAGGCCTTCCAAGAATAATTACATACTTTTGAAGTTGTCCCTAATAAGGATTGTGATGTAGGTAATTCTGGTTCATCAAGATCATCTAGATCTATTGATCCAACTCTCATGGTGGAAAATTTTGATTTCCCTTTCAAAGTGGATAATGAGGTTGAGGATATTCCTAAAGAGATTCATTTTTTTCAAATTTTTTTGAAGACTTACCCTCTAAGAAATTGGGAGCATAAGTAACCATTGACCACTTCAACTCCTCTAAATAACTTTGAAACCCCTAATACTACCTTAGACAATAGTCTAGATCCTCTTAAGGGAATTATTTATAAACTAAGTGTCGATGCATCTAATTATTAAAATAAGACTAGGTATAACATAGTAGAGTACATGTGATGAGGCCATCAATTGCTTACTTTTATAGCCTCATCCATGCTTAGTCTATGTATTTTTCTATGTAAATCCCATAACTATCCATAAATAATACAAATGAATGAATGAAGTTATGATTTTGTATGTACATTGATATATATGTGTTATGTTATGAATTATTGATCATTTTTTTTATTGAATTCTATTGGTATGAATTTATCTAACAATCATTTGAAGGGTCATGAAAAGCTACATAATCTTGCTAAGCCATAACTACTATAGGCTACTGATAACAACTATAGGCTTCATGTAAAGGTTGCCCATAGCCACTACAAAGTGCCTAAAATAACTATAGGCTTCATCGATAGGTTACCTAAAACCACTATAGAATACCCACAATAACTAATAGGTTACCTATAGCCCCTACATAATGCTTGCAATAATTGAAGGTTTCACCTACAAGTTGCCTATAGCTACTGTAGAGTACCTGTAGCCACTATGCAAAGTAGAGTCATTATTGAGGAGATCTTGTAGACACATCTAGCTATCTTGGGAAACCAAATGAATGATTGGGAAGAATCATAGTTGTTGTATAGATTCTCTACATGCAAGGAGACATTGCATGTATTACCAAATATGGGAAAGATAAGGATAATGAGAAAAGACAAAAGGAAATAAAATAAAAAAATGGCATGTCTTGTCTCTAACTAGTTAAACCTAAAACAAGTAATTTTAGTTACTAACCACTTGAAGGTTAACTAGCATAGTTTCTAAGTATTTGCATTTTTTCCTAGTTTGGTGTTTTTGGTTAAGAGTCAATAAACTACCTTTTGTATTTAAAGGTGGAACCTATTTCAAACTAGGAGTTAGATTATTTTGAGAAGGTAATAACACAATTTTTTAAACCATAGTATTTGTTTTATTTGGAATTGAGTAGTAATAAAGTTAAATTTGTAAGAAGTTTGTGGATTCTCTTAGAGAGGGATTGAAGCTCAGTTTTTAATGAGGAAGGCCCCCCTCAGAATGAGCTACTGTGAAGATCCTAACCCTCTTTAATTATTAGTGTGTTGTGTAAGTTGATTTTACTATTAGTTTTGATTAGATAAGTGTGATGCATGTATGTTACATAAGTGTGAAATAGTTCTATAATTCTGTCACATTAGTTTCATAATATATATGTATATTAAATTCAACATTAATTCATTATAATAAAAATGAAAAGTCAAGTTAATTTATGAATCAGTAATGCATATGTAGTGCTGATACTCTTGAAAATCTTATGCATCTTAGGTTAACAATTAATTTTTAATTAGACTAGTGAATCTGGTAATCACTAGGTAATTAGTCTACACAACATTTTGACACCATTGCCAGGGGGTTTCCAATATTGTTTTTGAAATCAATCGTTAATTTTTTTTGGTTAATGTATTATTCTACCCAAATGGGCAAGTCGAGTGAGTACACTACAGTGTCTTATGCCAGATGTCTAAGTTCTTGGACATATAGTTCTAGTTAGGCAAGTTGAGTGAGGGAACTATGGTGTCTTATACCAGATGCCTATGTTTTTGGAAGTAAAAAGTGCATAAGTTACTTAATTCATGTTTCTAAAATTTATTTCCTACAAAATTGATTTATTTTTGGTAAAGTGTGTTTTAAATTTTCCTACTTTCATTTCCTATTTTTTTAGAATAAAATTTCCTACTTTCATTTCTAGCTTTCTAGAATATAATTTCCTACTTTTACGAGATAATTTTTATTGCTTTCTAGAAGTAGATTTTAAATTTTTTTTTTTGATTTTAGCATTTCTTTATTTCTACATTAAAAAAAAATGGTCTAAAATAATCCCCTTGAAACACATGAAAATGAAAAAAACTATGTCTAAGAAGGGATAGGATAGTTGAAGGAGTGGCATAACGTTTATGTAGAGAGAAAGAGATTCTAGAAGAATATTCATACCAAACATGCCATAAGTTGTTGCTGGGAAATAACCAAAAATACCTATAACACCTAATAATCTTGTTGAAGAATATACCATAAGACAGAAGGCTCTTAAAGAAGAGAACACTATGAACTGAAGGAGGCAACTTGTAGATTAAGCATTATTAGATCTAAGAAAAGAAACATAAGTAGAACAATCATTAGCTGAGATGGTAAGAAGAAATGAAGGAGAGGAACTACATGAACTAAACACTCTAGAGAGTAACATATTTATAACATTTTAGCAAGACTTTCTTGATCAAATCAAAGGAAGCTCAGGAGAATCTTTAGACCCTTTATCTAGTAAAAAGACTGAGGATCAGTAGATAAATGTTTATTATCATGCTGACCAAGGGATTGACACAAAATTTGAGTATCAGATCATGAGTAACTTTAGTATCCATATCAAATGAATATCTATCATGAGTAGAGAAGGAGACTTTGTGGAGGACAATGGGACTCCAGACACAATTACTTTTAAATTTCTTATTCTAGATGCAATAAGTGTAACACAAATGAAAAACATTTCACCCTCAGCCTTGTCCAATTTTAGAGGTACATTATCAAAAGACCTAGATATATTCTTTTTTGAATTTGATATCCTTTATATAAGCTATGACTATAGGCAAGATACACAAAAATTGAAACCTTTTCTAGCTACTCTCAAATACTCAACACTTCACTAGTTTATGAGACTGGGTAGTAATTTGGTCCACACGTGGGAGGACATGAAAAAGAAATTTTTGGCCAAGTATTATGAATATATGAGAGGAAAAAGTTATATAATAAATGACATATTTAGGATGACTCATGAAGGGGATGAATCCTTGGAGGACTATGTTGAATGGTTCATGTTCAGTGTACAAAAATTCAAGCAAAGTGTACTTAGAGAAGAACCTATGAAACTCATCTTCCTGAAGGAGTCAGAGAAGATTGTCTAGAAGCCTTGGACTTAATGAGTGGAGGAGATATTTCTCACTTACCATTATCAGATATCAAAGAGTTGAGCAAGAATTATTCTAGATCTGCCATAAACAAATTTAGGTGCAACAAGCTTCTATTGGTATCTGCAAATGGCCTATCAAAAGCTAAGGTTTTTAACTTGTTATAGGACATGAAATAGGATATAATTATCCATTTGTAAAACAAACTAGATAGCTTGCACTCAAGATAAAATCAATCATATTTGGATCAAGCCTTGACCATTTACTATCTAGACTATAAGAAGAAAAACACTGATTATAGATGTCACAAGGTTCGGGCTAAAGTAGCTCACATCACAGTTGAAGAACCAAAAACAATAGAGCTACTCACTATAGGAGGACATAGTGGCAAGGTTTTCTATGTTGTATAAATAAAGCCATGGGTTAAATAATCACATTATCAAGGTATGGGATAAAATCCACCTTTTGTAAATGCTACCTCTTTTAATTCATAATTTACAAATGTTAATCCCAATTAGACTAGTCCTTAGATGAAAATTCCACCTCCTAATTCTAGCTAAAAACCACCTCAAGTAAGCTTCCCCACCACCTGTTGGTAGCCTCTACAAAATGTATCCCCATCTTGGATGAAAGCTTGGTAACCATCCCAAGGCCCACCCTTCACAAACCAATGGCAACAACCCTAGAGACCCAACCAGCCATGGGGAATCTCTCTAAGAGGATGTACTCAACAACAAAAATAATAACCTCTTGCTCTTATGCCTAATAGAAAAGCTATACTCAAGCCTAACTAGCTACCTACCCAACCTATATATAATCTTACAAATAAGCTAGTGTAATCCACATTTAGTACTAAACATGTTCAATACCTAGCAGACACGGTGAACATTAATGAAGTTCACCTTCATTTAGGTAAAGTTATAACACCCCCAACACCATGCATAATAAGGGAGTCAGATGATGAAACCCTAGAAAAATATGTTAACCCACCTCCATTACCTCAAAAATTATATGAACTAACAAATAAAGCTATTGATGAAATAACCCCCTATTTCTAGAACATCTCAGCCTTCAATGCCATTTAATTGAACCTAAGTTTGATTATATGGGACAACTTAAGAAACTTTGCATCAAAATCCCTCTATTCTAAGCCATCAAATATGTACACATATATTCCAAAGATGTTAGAGATCTTTGTCTATGAAAACCAAGAAGGAAGGAAAAATATTCCAATACTATGCATGTGATTGACTAGATAACACACATCATGTTGGGTAATACCCTACCAAGGATGTATTCAGATCTTGGATGCCCGATAGTAATAGTCTAGATCTATGACTAGCAGCTATCCAACACATTAATCGACCTAGGGGCTACAATAAATGTAATGAAAACTAAAACTATGCACAAACTATAGATAAATAATATTCATCCCACATCTACACTATTATAAATGGTTGATAGGTCTTTAATCAGACTAGAGAGAATCATTAAAGATCTTGTCATCACTATATAAATTATTGAGAGTATCCTGCATATTTAATTATGCTACAACCTATGTCTAATTTGGATGGATACCCCCTTATCTTAGGATGACCTTGGCTTGACACATCTGATGCATTCATCAACTATAGAATAGGTAACATGATGATATCCAATGGATACCACACTAATCAGTTGGTTCTTTATCCCATAACATAGTTGGTATTTACACAAGAGCCTATGCTATGGGCTGAAAAAGATGAGGCAGATCGACATTCTTTGATTCCTATATTTACCATAGACCATGCATGCATATTGGCTAATCGGGAAGAAGATACCATTTTATCCAATGTTCTTCATCATAATTATCATACTCATTTTACAAATCTCAACCACTTACAATGTGTTGAGTGCCTATTTTCTAGCTTCTAAGAATTGAATGATTCTAATGCATCTATACAAAAAATATTCCACTAATTTTTGCCTCGTAGTTATAGCCAAACAAGATCCATTAACAATATGGAAATAGTGAAAGCACTCTCATAGAAAATTGAAATCTCTCCAGGAAAAAACATTGCTTATTAATAACAAGTTGAAGTTAAATGAGGAAAAGTGTGTAGTTAGCATTTTGCATGCCAACAAACGTGCTTTTGCATGTGATTATGAGGATATGTAGAGAATTAGCCTAGAAACATGCAGACATCATATTTACATCAAAAAAGAGTGCCAACCAATTAGATAGCCATAATTTAGGATGAATCCATTTATTTGAGAAATAGTCAAAAGAGAATTATAAATTTTTTTGACTACTAGATTTATATATCCTATCTCTGACAGTGAATGGGTGTCACCTTTGGTAATTGTACCAATGAAAAATAGAGAATAACATGTATGTATCAATTACACGGAACTCAAACTAGCAATCAGAAAGGATCACTTTCCTCTACCCTTCATTGACTAAGTGTTAGACACACTAGTAGGAAAGAAATATTTTACATTTTTGGATGGCTTCAATGTTTACAACCATATTAGAATTACTCCTAAGGACCAAGAAAAGACCAATTTTACTTGTCCTTATGGTACTTATGTTTATGTTATATTACCCTTTGGACTATTTACTACTCTATAAACATTCCAGACGGTTATCCTGAGTATGTTTGCATATATGGCCAATGACTGTGTAGAAATATATATGGATGAGTTCACTGTCTATGGAGAGACATTTGATGAATGTATCAAAAACTTAAAAAAGTAATAAAATGATATCAAGAGCACCATATATCTCTCAACCACAAAAAATTATACATGCTTATGATATAAGTTATTGTCTTAGGCCACCATGTATCTATTTTAGGAATTAATGTTGACTGTGCAAAAATTAGCAATATCAAAAACCTACCTATTCCTCAAAAATATAAAGATATGGTGTGCCACATAAATAGTCACTGATCATGGACCCTAATTCACTATTAATTTAATTATTATCTTAGTCTATAAATATGATATTAGGCATAATAAATCAATTTTATATCATCTATAGTTCAATGGACAGGTAGAAGTCACCAATAGGGAGTTCTAAAATATTTTGACAAAGATTGTCAGTCTATCTCATAAGGATTGGGAGGCTAGGCTTCCTAAAGCTATGTGGGATTATTGAATCACATGGAAGACCACTAAAATCTTCACTCCATATGAGTTGGTATATGGAAAGAAACCTATCTTGCCAGTTGAATTTGAGTGCAAGACCTTATGAACAACACTAGAACTTGGGATAGATATATCTAAAGCTTAGAAAGAAAGTCTTATATAGTTGAATGCCTTAGATGAATATAGACAATAGGAATTATAGAACATAGAGCTTGTATAACACCAATGGATTAGATGGCATGGAAAATACACTTAGACTAGGTAATTCCATACAAGAGATTGCGCCCTTCCTTTTGACTTCAAATACAAGGACCATAAGGGTAAACTCCATACTAAATGGCTTGGTCCTTTTGAGATTGAGCATGTTTTTGACAATGGATCAGTCTAACTCCAAACCATTTATATAGTAAGATTATATCTACTAGTCAATGGTCATAGACTCAAGTTTTACAAAAATCCACTTACTTGGAAAGAATTTGCCAGTCACATATGTCAATAGTTACAAGATGGATACAATGATGTCCTAGATAGGCATGTTGCCTCACCAAACAATGAGATCACCAGTCCACACTTAGATGAAGGAGAGGAGGACATCCTTGCCCTCCTCTAGTATGATGAATGAGACCTTCACCTAGTCCTTAACAAGTCACATTTCTAGGTGACTTGGTAAGGATCCTGAATATACAATCTACTGCAAATACAAGTTAGAGTCAAAATAATAATAATAATAATAATAATAATAAGAATAATAATAATAATAATAATAATAATAATAATAATAATAATAATAATAATAATAATAATGAAAACCCATTTTTTGGCATTATTGGTAGCTTTTGGGTAGAAAACTAGCATGTTGGCTACCCATATCTATAAAAAGGGCCTAAGTAGAAAAATAACATTCTAGATATTTAAGGGTAAAAACAAAAATAAATAAATAAATAAATAATGAAACATGAAAAAGGAAGAAGAGAGAAGGCAATCCCTCAAATCCTAACTGTTCACACAAGTTTTTTTCTAGTTGCTAAGAGCACCTTCTACATAGTTGGCCATCACTTTGTAGCTTGGTATGAGCACTTATGTAGCTACTATAGGTACCCTCTCATTCCTATTCTCACCTTTCTATAGAGCATACAAGATAGATCCTCTTAAAACTCTTACTAATAGCTTAGCTATTAGATTTTAGACATTGTATGAAAGTCATCAGATAACCTCATGGATGAATGAAGGAAGATTAGGGTAATAAATTTCATATCTATTACCTAAAAATATCCTTGAATACCAGGTTACATATCCACACCAAACATAAAACTTTCCTTTCTATGTGGAAATGTTGTAGACCAGAATTTTTACCTACAGGGACACTCATGATTCATTTTTAGTTCTGGTCATTTTATGAAGATCATTTCACTATGTTGACCAGTGAGATCTCAGATTTATTTGGCACATAAGTTCCATGTTCAAGGCCCTATTGATTACTATAGCTAAACCCCTAGTCACAAAACCTTTAGGGCATAAGCAACTTCCATACTCCTATTAGTCGGTTCATGTAGATGAATGTTACTAGGCAATAATGCCCTTACCTATATGCTTAAGATCTTCCAACCCATCACTTGGATCACTCATCCTTTTAATTTCCACCTTATGGTATGACATCAATCATTTATCTTCTAAGTCTTAGACCTTTATTCCATGTAGACTATCCTACATCACATGCACATGAACTATAGGCATCATCAATGCCTGACCATTAGTGATCTTTGAATCACTTCAAAAAGGGTTCACTTAACTCTAGTTCCAACTACCAACCCAATTATTGCACTTGTAAATCATTCACATGCAAATATTTGCATACCAGCACATGTGTGATTTCCTAGGTGTCACATTTGAATCATTGTTATTAAAAGGTACACTGTATCTTTCATCATTGGAATTATCATTTATTATTATAATATATCATGTATGGTATTAATAAACATATTTAATTATGAATTTAGTCATTCATTTAAAAATTCTATCACATCACCTCTAAAACTTGAACTTCTATTCCTTATGATGACCCATCTTATCCTATACTTCCTACTCAATCCATGTCACCTGAGGACATGTCATTGCTCAAGTGGGGGGAGAATGCTATAGGTTAAACCTCAAACATCATGGTAACCCTTTAGACACCATAATTTATAACTTATAGCATCTTCATCCACCTTGGCCATAAAAGTCCCTACAATAGACTATGCTCTAGATTTGGTAGCTTTCTATTAGGGATTTCCTCTTCCATTGCCCACTACAACAATACCTACTATAGAAGAAGTTATTGATGTGGATTTCTTAGCCACCACTTCAATAGAGACTGATGATATTTTGATTCTATTGAAGGAAAAATTTAGTAATAATGAAGCCTACCATAAAGAATTAGTGCAGATATTCAAGGAATATGTTGAATCAAAAGAACAACATGATAAACTACAAGAAAAGTTAGAATTTTCTAAAACTAGGATCATATATCTAAAGGAAAAGATTAAAAAATTACATGAAACTACTGAGATATTGATGGAGTGTAGACCCCCTTCTAGAGTGTATGTTGTATACTTAGAAGAAAAATGGTTGAAACTGAGGTATGATAGGATTTATAATGAGCAATTGTATATGCTCTGTGACCCAAGATATTTTTTTAATGAGTATATGCATGCTGACCCTAATCTTCAAGCCCAACTAAGTGAGTTATACATTCACCAATATGTTGTTTCCAGTGATACAGAATGGAATCCCAACATCTATTTGGGGGATGTCTTGTTAAATGCATTTTCTTCATATGTTTTGAATGAAATTGAAAGAAGAAAACAAATATAAAAATATCAAGAAAAGGATAAATAATCCACCCTGATGATTAGGAGTCAATCCAAAGATTCAGATGATGTAGTGGAAGAATGGATCTCATTCATGAACACAAATTCTCCACAAGAATGGGTTGTCAAAAAGTAGGCGGAAGTACAAAACCACTATTTGAGTCCCATGGAAGGAGATGGAAGGAATATTTTTGTTGCATGTTCTCATAGATGGGTAGAACTCTTAGATTCCTTAAAAAGGAAGGAACCATACTCCCCTCAAAACCTTAGGGAGACCATCCATAGAGTATACTTGTCTATTGAACTTTTTAGAAAGTGAAGAATACAATGGTTGGGATTAATGTTTCAACTCCTTATATTTTTGTTCCCAATCCTTGACTGGGAAAGAAATGTTCTGAATAATAAAGAGATAGATAACAAAAGATAGGAACACATTGATAATGCTAAAAGTTTTTATATCTTGGAAGGGTCAGGCTGTCCTAAATCCCTAGATTTTAGAAAATTTTATAGTTTTAGAATGAAACAAGGCTTACTTGAGGTCGAGCAAGAGACTAAGTAGGGGGGAGTGATGAGGCCACCAATTGCTTACTTTTATAGCCTCAACTATGCTTAGTCTGTGTATTTTCTATGTAAGTCCTATAACTATCCATCACTAATGAAGATGAATGAATGAAGTTATGATTTTGTATGTTCATTGATGTGTGTGTGTGTGTGTGTGTGTGTGTGTGTGTGTGTGTGTGTGTGTTATGTTATGAGTTATTGATGTCTTTCCTTAATTGAAGTATATTGGTGTGACTTTATCTAACATGTATTTGAAGGGTCATGAAAAGATATAAAATTTTGCTAAGCCATAGCTACTATAAGCTACCTATAGTAACTATAGGCTTCATGTACAAGTTGCTTGCAGCCACTATAGAATACCCACAAAAAATATAGGCTTTACCTATAGGTTTCCTATAGTCACTATAAAATGTTTATATCAATTGAAGGTTTAACCTAAATGTTGCCTATATTTAATCTAGAGTGCCTATAACCACTATGCAAAGTAGAGTCATTATTAAGGAAATATTTTAGACACATCTAGCTGTCTTGGGAAACCAAATGAATATTGAGAAGAATCATAGTTGTATATATTTCATAAATGTAAGGAGACATTGGATGTGCTGCTAAAGATGGGAAAGATAAGGATAATGAGAAAAGATAGAATAGAAAGAAATAAAACAACAAAATAATATGCCTTGTCTTTAACCTAGTCAAACCTAAAACAAGTAACTTTGGTTACTAACCACTTGAAGGTTGACTAGGGTAGTTTCTAGGTATTTGTATTTTTTCCTAGTTGGGTGTTTTTGGTTAAGATTCAATAAACTACCATTTATATTTAAAGGTAGAACCTAGATCAGATTAGGAGTTAGATAATTTTGAGAAGGTAATAGTAGAATTTTTTGAACTATAACATTTGTATTTAGAATTGAGTAATAAGAAAGATACATTTTTAATAATTTTATGAATTCTCTCATAGAGGGACTGAATCTCAGTTCTGAATGAGGAAGGCCCCCATTAGAATGAGATGTTGTGAAGATCCTGACCCTCTTTAATTATTAGTGTGTTGTGTAAGTTGATTTTATTTTTAAGTTTGATTATATAAGTGTGATGCATGTATGGTACATAAGTGTGAAATAGTTTTGTAATTATATCACAATAGTTTCATAATATATCTATCTGGTAAATTTAGCATAAATTCATTGTATTGTAATTGAAAAATCAAGTTGATTTATGAATTAGTAATGCATATATAGTAATGACACTCTTAAAAAGATTACACACCTTGGGTTGACAATTAATGTTTAATCAGACTAGTGAATCTGGTAATCACTAGGTAATTAGTCTACACAACAACATGAAAAATATGAAGGCCAACTTTACCTTGCATGATTTAACATAGATTACTAAATAGAGAGATATGTTGTTGAAATATTTGTCTAAAAATCTTGGTAAGTCTCAAAAGTTTGCACATGCTAATGTTGCAATACACACAATTAAGGTAGAAGTTCCTCCTTTCCTACTTATAGTCAAGATATTTGGTAATAATCTACATAATTGTTTATTAGATTCTAGTGCATCTAGAAATATAATTCCTAAGGGTATTTGTGATTAATTAGGTTTGAATTCCATTAAATATGATAGAGTTGTAAATCAATTAGATGAATCAAGAGTCAAAGTGATCAGTTAATTATTGAATGTTCACATGCAAATTGACTTAAAACTAAGGATCTAATAGTTCATTGATATCCAATTGGTGGACATCCTTGATGCTTATGGGATGTTACTAAGTAGAGACTAGACTAGGATATTGAATGGTTACATGTCAATATATTGTTCACATATGTGGTTGACTTAGAAGGGAGTCCCCAACCAAATCAAGATATAAATAAATCCTAAAATGAAGTATATAATCACTGAATACAATGTAATCAATGAGAGGGCTAACATAGTTAACACAGATGTTAGAGTTTACAATCTTGAAACTACATAAGTATGTAACTCAAAAACTTCTCATGATTATCATGGATTATGGAATCTTAATTTTGATTGTGCTAGATGCAAATTAGGTTATGGAGTAGTAGTGTTAATCAATCCCATTGGGAAAGAATACAATGCCTCTTATAAACTAAAGTTCTGATTCACCAATAACTTGGTTGAGTATGAATCATTCATTCTTAGATTACAATTTGCAATCAAGCATGAGGCCAAGAAACTATTAGTTTTTGGTGATTCAAAACTAGTGGTCAATCAGGTCAAGAGTAAATATCAATGTAATTTGTCCTATCTCAAGAAGTATAAATTTAGAGTGTGGGACTTAATTGAATGTTTTGATGCTTTCAACTTGTGTCAATCCCTAAGGAAGAAAACAAGGATATTGATGAAATTTATTTAGTTGCATCCAACCTTATGACCAATCAAAGTTTTAAGTTGCAAAGCCTTACAATTAAGTCAATTATATCTCCCTTAGTACCAGATAATGTCAGTCATTTATAGGTAATTAGTTATGATCAATAGATCATAGACTTCATGACTAGTTTAGGGGTTTTTGAAGGTCACATTATTGATGAATATAGTTTCTTTGAGGGTAATAAAATTTAAAGTAAACTTGATGACGAGTTATTTTAATTGAATGACAATAATGTCCCCAAAGGTATGATAGACCTAGAGAGACTCTTTGATTCTGATAGATTAGATAAGGCTATCAAGACTCCCAAAGTAAGTGGGAAGGATAATAATTCAATTGATCTTGGATTTCAAGTTCAACCTTAACTAGTTAATATTATTATAGATTGTATAAGCATTGAGTCCAAAAGAACCAAAGAAATAATCACCTATGTTGACCTAAAGATCTTTGATCCAAATGTCATAACTCATACCATAAAGTTAAAAGAAAACTATCAACCTTTCAAATAAAAGTAGAAGCCTGTCAACTCAATCTTACAAACAATAATATACAAAGAGGTCAAGAAGCTCTTAGATGCCAAGATTGTGTTTCCCATTGGGCATTCCACTTGGATTGCTAATTTCATCCTAGTCTAGAAGAAAAATGGTGAAATCATACTATGTATTGATTTTACAAATCTAAATATAGCATCTAAAAAAGATAATTATCCCCTACCTTCTCTTGACCAAGTAATACAAATTGTTTTTAGTTATGCCAGATGTCCTTTCTTGATGGTTTTTCAAGGTATAACTAGGAGTTTTTGAATTAAAAATACAGGATGAAAATTTATTTTACTACCAAGTGGGGCACATTTGTCTACAAAAAATGTTGATTAGATTGATAAACATAGGTGAAACCTTCCAAATGGATATGGATCATGATTTATAAAGTCTTTTAGGTAAGTGAATTATTATATACATGGATGATCTGACTATCTTTTCTAAGAAAAGGGAGGAGCATATTATGCACCTACAATAGACATTTGAAAGATGCAAAAGGTATGAGATTTATCTCAACCCAAAGAAAATTATTTCTATGTTAATGAGAGAAAAATATTAAGACATGTTATCACTAAATAAGGAATCTCTATATACCATAATAGAGTAAATTCAATATCTAATATAGATGCCCCTAATAGTATAAAAATGAAGTCATTATTTGGTAAAATAAAATTTGTAAGAAAGTTTATTTCTAGTTTTATAGAAATAGTGAAACCTTTGAATGACATGTTAAAGAAAGAGGCTTATATAACTTAAAATGAAGAGACAAATAAGGATTTCAAAGACATCAAGGAGGCAATTAGACAAGCCCCTGTACTGATAAGTCTGGACTTCACTAAGGATTTTTATTTGTACTCCTTTACTTCAAATCATATAATAACTATAGTTTTAACTCAGAAGATAGATGGATGTGACCATCCAATATATTTTATGAGCACTAACCTTAAAAATGATAAGTTAAACTACTCTTTGATTGAAAAATAAGCATGTGCTTTGATCAAGGTAGTAAAAAAGTTTAGGCATTATATCCTTAGGAATAAGGTGCATTTCATTCTACCATACCCTGATACCAAAATCATGCTAAGTCAAAATGAATGAGGAAAAATGAGAGGTAAGTGGATGTTTATGCTCAAAGAATATTATATTCAGATGAAGACTACTAAATTGGTAAGATGCCAGGGTTTAATTCAATTGATTGCCATTACTAACCCCAAACTAAGTGTTATGCAGGTAGAACAACAAAGTTTCAGACCTAAAGATTGTGTACGGTCCCATTGTCCACTTACTAATCAATGGTTATTATCCTACAATGTTAAGTAAAGAACAAAGGAAAGCTCTAAGGCTCAAGCAACTCACCTTTTGATCAAGTATGGAGCATTGTACATGAATAATTTTGAAGGCATTTACTTGAGATGTGTCTCCAAGAGTGAAATAGATAAGATCATAAGCACCTTTCATGAAAAAATATAAAGTGGACATCTATATGGAAGGAATAAAAAGCACAAAACATTAAGATATAGTTAACTACTAGCCTAAAATATTTAAGGATGCTCATAGGCATGTGAGAGAGGACCACTCATGTCAAGTATTCAACACTAAAGAGCATAAGGAATCCATGCCATGAAAACCAATAATGATTGATAGACCCTTTTCTGAATGGGGTATGGATTTTACGGGGGTTATTAACCCCAATTCCTATTATGGTCATAGGTAAGTTATAACTACTAATAAATATTACACTAGATGGAATAAAATAGTGGCAACTAAATAGTGCATGATCGAAGAGGTGATCAATCTTTTAGAATAAACATATGCACTAGGATTGGGAGACCTGTATCTTTGGTTTATGATAATGGATCTAATTTTATATCCATAGAGATGATAGGATGGGCATATGATAAAAATATCATCCTCAAGTTCTCATCAAACCATTATCCTCAAGGTAATAGAGTATTTGAATCAACATTTTAGAACTTGATGAAGGATATAAAAAAGTTTGCAATTGACAAGCCTAGAACATGGCATAAGCTACTCAAGTATGCCATATGGGTAGATAGAATAAGATTCAAGAAGGTTCTCAAAGCATCATCCTTATTACTAGTATATTGCCAAAAACCCATAGTACCCATCACCCTCAAGCTACCAACGTACATATTCATGTAAAAGTACATGGAGGAGGATTAGGAATTTGCATATTCAAGGCTATTAGACATTATTCAAATGGAAGATGTTAGAGAAGAGGATTTTTACAATTTTAAAAAACACCAAACCATAGTCAAGAAGTGGTTTGATAAACATTCAAAACTAAAGGTGATTAGGTAAGGGGACTTAGTTCTTCTTTGGGACAAGGCATCTGAGCCTAAAGGTAAACATTGGAAGTTCACACCTTTGTGGATAAGTCCCTACTAGATAGTAGAGATACTTAGAGATAACACCTTCAAGCTAAAAGACTTACAGGGAGTAGAGTTCACATTTCCCACCAATGGTAAATACCTCAAGCACTACTTCTCTACTATCCCACCTAAGGTCTTCATGGAATGACTGTAATACTAGTTAGGGTTAGTATAGGTAGGCTAGATTAGTTTATTTCTATTCTTTCATTCCTTGACTTATCTTTTAATATATTTGTATATATTTTATTTTCCTAATTTCTATTTGGTGTGTTTTATTTCTCTACTTTTTTCCTTGATCTCAATAGGTTCTTTTGGATAAGCCTTCAGCTCAAGATTTATATGATTTCTCAAAGAAACCTCATAGTGTAAGAATGTAGGTATGTTCTATCAGCATTGGTTGAACATGGATTATTGAAATATTATTTTAATGTTATAGTTTAGATAAAATAGTAAATCCTAATGAATATGTTAATTGTTCCCTAAGATTATAAACTTTTTTCTGGTTAGATTTTGATTTTAAGAAGGATTGCACATGTAAGATGAAAGACTATATTATTAGGATGCAATCATGATTGTACATAAGAAACATTAATTGCATGAGATAAAGTTTGTAGCCAAGGATGATTATTTTAATACTAAACACTTGATAAAATCCCTAAACTTGGCTAACTTGGTTCCCAACCTTTGCTATAAACTCAAAATGACTTGAAAAATACAAAAAAACAAAAACTTTATTGCAAAATTCAAGAACTTTTTGAGAAAAGGTGACTATGGTAGTCTCCACTAGGGCTATAAATGCGTGGATGGCTATGAAACAATTCCTTAAGTGATTACAAAGTCACCTCTATTAAGGCTATGGATCCCTGGTTAGAATTAGATCAATACCCAAGCCTTATCTAAGCTAAAGCATGGTCTTAATTAATATCCAAACATGTTGAAAGTCAGTGTTAATAATTAAAGTCATGAACCTAGAATTTGTTCTTAAAATCATGTGGCAATCAGTAAGTTAAATCAAAACACACACATGTCATGGCTATGTCTTGATGTTTGGTCCTAATTCTATATTTGCAATATTTGTTGTAACCATGAGATGATTTTAATAATGGTGCCTAATCAAATAGAATAAGTAGCTTAATTATTAGTCTAAAATAGAGTCTCTAAATTCTAACATATTATTATGTTTCTCTCAGAAGTTACCATTTACTGAAGTCAACATACACCCATTTTACAAAAATAGGGACCCTTATGTCAAATTGTGTAAATTTATATCATAATATTAAAATTCATTTTATTTGAATATATATAGCATATTCTCACATTGTTCGTAACTCTCATTTATATTTATGGACATGTTGTCATATGATCATCATTTCACCCCTTCTAAAGTTGCTAATATTTGACATTTGTGTTCTAGGTTGTAGGTTCAATGGAGTTCATTTGAAATGGGCAATACTCAAGGATTCATGTTTAAATGTTTTTCTAGACTTTGGTTTGTAATTGGTTAAGGGAATTAATATTTGAATTGATAAAACCCTAGTATAAGATTTTAACCTAAGTTCTTTTTAAATTCAAATTTGGTAGGAAAACTTTATGTGGAAACAATTAATTATGCTATGGACTTAATTTAATTTATATCCTGAGGCTTAGTCATGTTTTTCAATACGACTAAACCTTAGTCTAAAAAATTTATGCTTGATCCCCTTACATATTGAGCTCCCTTTGTTCCCGTTTTATTTTAGCATGGTATAATTTTATTATTTGTAGGGACATTTTATTAAAATGTTGACCTAAATATTTAATTAATTTTTATTAATATGAATACAACCTTGCTACAAAACTTTAGTCTGATTTCTATAAATCCTTGAGCCTGACTTGAACATTATGTTCACCCACAAGATCAATAACCCACATTTTCTCAGGTAAGATGGATTGAATGGTGGGTATCGACTCAAGGTTTTAATAGATCCCAAAGTAAACATGGTGATGACATGCATCATAATCATGTTAGGTAAAATAGTGAGAAGCCAATCACAGACCACCTTCAGATCAAGATTTGATGATATGCATTAATCTAGATAAAGTAAATCTAATGGTGTGAGAGGGACATTATCTTTTCAAAATGAATTTGGACCAAATAAGGTGCCACTACGTGGTAGAAGTATGCTAGCCTAATAGAGATTGACAATGCAGAGTACAAAAAGCTCCTGGGATTGCCAAGTGGCATCACCTCAAGGCTTAATCTAGATAGGAATCAATCTCACTCAACCACATGGATCATAATCTAATAAAGTGTGTTTGTTTAAATAAGATCTAGCAGTGCAAGATCAAACTAGGAAAGTAAGCACATGGCCCCTTTGTATTGAGATGTAGACCTAGGCTTAAACCTTATTCCATATCTCTTATTATTTATGAAGAACTAATATTGCTTGGATTAATGGATATATTTTCATATGATCATGGTTTAACCCTTCCAATGATGTTAAAATTGGTTGCTTGTGATACTAAATTAATGGGATCTTGTTTAAGAATAACAATGTTTAGGGTTTAGTGCTTTAAATGTTAAAATAGACCTTTTATTAGCCTTTAGTCTAGAATTAATTGGATCTATTTCAAACCTTGATTAAAACCCTAGTCTAATGTTTTGACCTAGGTTCCTTCTAATTAAATTCAGATTTTCATGGGAACAATTATAAATGCCATAGACTTAACCTAAATTTTACTGTAAGGCTTAAGTTGTGTTTTTCAACACAATCAAACCTTAGTCCAAAAATATTATGCTTGGTCCCTTTTTATCTCATCAACACATATTTTTCAACATGACCAAACATTATTCTAAAAATCTTGTGTGTTCCATTTATATCCCATGAATGTGTGGTCCCTTTTACTAAGTTCTAACTTAGCCTCAAGCCTTACCCTAAAGTTTCATCATATTTATTTATAAAATGTAACCTTATGTTAAAACCTTATGCTAGGATCTTTTATTATTCATAGGGTCCCCTTTTATTATGCTCTAAACCTAGCATAAAATCTTGATCCTAAGATTCATGTTCATGTTTATTGACATAAAAAAATACCTTAGTGTTAATATTTTATCCTAATACCTATGAATTTCCTTGATCCTGACTTAAATAGTTTGCATCTTCATAGGATCAATAACATGCGTTTTCTCATACAACATTGATATAATAGAGTGTATCCAGTGAAAATTTTAATGATGCCCTTGAGATGGCAAGAAGATGACAAGTGTCATAGTTATAGCCAAATAATAATGAATATCCAATGGTAGTTCATCCCATGGATCATGATCAAATAGTTCATGTTCACTTGAATGACGATGATTGGATGGTGTAAGTAGAAGTTGGACTTTTTCGTAGATCTCTAAGCAAACATGAGACCACCATGTTATTACATCTTGATTATCCGCCAGTCAAACTTGTTAGAGTATTCATGTATAAATATAGTGATATTTTTATATTTAATTATTTTTAACTAATATGTGAGATATATGTTGATATGGGATAGTAGAATATTGCGTAGGCTACAAGTTCACACTGCTATGCAGTAGCATTAAGTATATGCTTACTTGATGATCATACAAATTTGTTATTTCAACCTTATTTTATGTTAAATGTATGTTATGATTATTATAGTCTAAGTACATATTTTTGTTGTGAGAGTGAGGGAAGATAATGTATCTCTTAGATTGTGATGGAGGGAGAGTATCATTGAAGAAGGTAGCATAAATCATGATGTTGAAGGTCTACAGAAAAATGGCCAAAAACCCTACACACACTACATAAGTAATTCATGTTAGATGCATAAATTTCATGGTTAAAATTAGTATATTACTTATGTTATCTACATTAAAATGATTATTTATGTGTGAATGTTAGTTCATATTTATGCTTAAATGATATATTCTCATATGTGGGTGTGTTTCATTATGAATGTTATGACGTGATGAGCTCCAAATATGGCTCATCATTGACATGTTATTTCCTTCAAATCATCTCTCGAAAGATAGTATCTTATACAAATCTTAGATTCTTAGATAGCTATTACATGAAAAATAGATATTTGTCTTGTTTATATTAAACCAAAGATTGAGTTTATATTAAACCAAAGATTGAATCTTTACTTTGTCATTAATGTCTAATATATAACATGTTTTAGTGATCTTTTATGTGAAGAATGCTCAAGAAGAAGACATAGGTGATGTAAAAAGAAAATTCCATTTTGATCTCCATCTAGCAGATCTAAAAACTCTATAGGCTCATTTCTATGAACTCTGTAGGCTCATTTCTACGGACTCTGTAGGCTTGTTTCTACAGACTCTGTAGACTTGTTTCTATGGACTCTACAGGCTCATTTTTATAGACTCCACAGGCTTTTTTCTATGGACTCTGCAGGGTCATTTCTACGGACTCTGCAAGGTCAATACTGAGAATTTTGTAAGGATAGTGGGAAGTTGGGGACCAGAAAGGATAAGAAAGAACCATTCCAGCTAGAATCACATAAGAAGAATAACCGATTGATGTTTTGAAGGGCCTACTTTTGATAGATTTGTATATAATCAGATTTTAGGACTATTATAGGATAGGATATTTATGTCATCAATTGGATCTCTTGGAAATACAATCTCTAGATAAAGGGATTGACTAGGAGTCCTATTCTTTTGCATCATATTCTGAGTTAAATGTATTAGTATAAAGTGTAAGACTTTTGACTATAAAGAAAAAAGGAAGAAAGGAAAAAATAGGGATATAGAAAAAATAGAGGATCGAGAGTTAGATAAGCATACAGATTTCAATCAGATTGTAATTATTTTATTTCTATGAATTAATACTTCAAGTTTCTAGCACTGATTATGTTTTATTCTTGAGTTCCAGAGGAGTAAGGGCCCACACTCCTTGGAACCAGGAAATGTGTATGGTATTTATGTTCTATTTTATTAGTTAGAATCTTGTTACTATTTACATTTATTTATAAAAATATAAAAACAAATTCATAGTTTAAAAAGAGCATTTTCTTATTTGATTTATTTTCTATGCAAGTGTCTTTTCTTTTACAACAAAAGTGTGAAGCAGATTTCCTTTCATAAGTAGAAGTGTGAATTTAATTTCCCTGCAGACATAAAATAGGCATGTGATCTTTTACTTCCAGCAAAAGAGTGGATTGATTTGATTTCTTTCTTTTTCAGCAAAAAACATGAATTAAGTAGTTTATTCAAAGTTAGAATAGGATCAGCAAGCACCCCTATAAGCAGACTTCTAGATCTACCATCCCATACCTTACTGCACATAGCTTTGGACACTGACCCCAGTTGATAAGACACCAATTACATATTGGTTAAATGAGGAGTTAGACAACACTCATCATTTTCGGCACCGTTGCCAGGGAACATAAGGTGTTAGTAAGGTAATAATTATTGATCTAGAGTAAAAAGAAAAATTTGTAAAAATCTTAAAACAAAAACAGTTAATAAATTGATGTACCATCCTAGAGATTCTAAGGGACAATTTATTCCAAAGTTTCCACCAAGAACAGAAGTGGACACTCCTTCAACATCTCTGAGTAGTGAACCAAAGGATACAAGTGAATCCTATTTTCAAGAATCTTCTAAAACATGGATAAGAAGCAGGCCATTGCCACATGCAAGCCCCATAAGACAAATTCCTCAAGATCAATCTCTTGCAGGAAGACATTATTTAGAGATTGACAAAGACTTAAAAGAAGCATTTCAGAGATCCATAGCTGAAGAAAATTCTGAGAACTTGGAACAATCTATAACCGAGACCACAAAAATTAAGTGGGAAGATCATCCCATTTTTCAAATATCATCAGAAGAAGAAATGGCTCACCAACAAAATCAATAAATCACACAACTAGGAAGAACTTTCTCCTTTCCTATTATTGCAAATCCTAATGATCAAACCCCCATGAAAAATATTTCACCAGCTAATCTGCCAAATTTTGGGGATGATCTATAGAAGATCCTGATCAATTCCTATTTGAATTGAAGGTTTTATGTCAAACCTATGATTACACAATTGATAGCCAGAAATTAAAACTATTTCCTTCTACACTTAAAGATGCAGCTATGAGATGGTTTATGGGTTTACTTGGCAATTATATTAGAATGTGGGATGACATGTGATGTAACCTGTCCTTACACTACTCTGTAACCATCAACAAACTGATACAGACCTATCTAGATCATTTATTCCTTGTATCCCTATTTTTCCTATTTATTGGCCATAACTCTTTTTCAGTTAACTAAATCATGAAATTAAAAATATTTATGTATACCCATTAATCCCTTCTATAACATACTTGAAAATCTCCTGAGGTTGCTTTGTACGGAATTGTACTTTCTTCTTTATGCCCTGTTATAATTAGCCTTCCTTATGTGCAAAACACCTTGTCCAGAGTAAAGTACAGACTTTCTAATCAAACCAAGCACCATTACAGATACCCATTACATTCTTATAGGTGAATAAATATTTTTTTAGGGCACTTCTTTGGAGAAATCGACTTTTCCTCTATTGGCCTACACTCTTCCCTTCACATGCACCTAGGTCTCACTTGACAGTTGACTTTTTCCATACTTCTCCATACTGTATCACTTGAAACCACTTCCAACAGTTTTATAATATCATCAAGGTTTAGATTACAAATTTTCAAGAGTTTTGAAGCATTAAAACTCATTTTGAGGGTTAGAAGCTAATTCAGGATTTTCCAAAGCCTGTCACAGGTTGAGAGTATATAAATTGATTCTGGGATTTTTATACCCTATTTCAAGGGTTAAAATAAATTTAATATGGTATGTATTAATTCCTTAAACCTTCTACAAAAATAATCAATTCATTTGGATTAATATTTTAGGAGTTATGTCCCTTTTAGTGACTGGGAACACAATTTTCTGAACTGTTCCAGAACTATAGGTCTGTATTTTGACCATAACTTTTAAAAAATTAGTCCATTAGATCTGAAACAACTTGAATTGGATTATAAACTCTAATTTTCATCTACACACAAAATTTCACAACTTTTCATTGGGTAAATCTCGAGATAACCCATTTTACCAACCGTGGCCTAACTTTCTGTCCACACAGGCCGAGAGCACAAATAATTCAACTGAGAGAGTTCTAAGATGTTTCAAAGGGTATAACCTATTGTTTTAGGTCTTTATAAGTGTCATACAACTTTATCATTTACCAAATTTTCCAAGATAGACCTCTGATCAATCCAACAAGGTAAATCTAGTTTCTTTCCACTGAGTATTCATGACAGTCAACAGGGGTGCTAGGTTTTCATCTAATCCTTGATTCTAATAGCTGTTATGAATTACACAGAGGTTATTATTCCATCCATAACATATACCTATGAATAATAGATCTTAATTCATTAATTTTTCTATAGATAACCATTCAAACACATACACATTCACATACATATACACATTCACATATGCAGGCCTGTCACCAGAATTCATAAAGAAACCATATATGAAACAAATACATTCATTCTCCTTAGATCAATTGGAAGACTTAAATTCCAATATAAAAATCCATGGCTTTAAAAACCTCGCTTGATCCTTCATACATTCTTGATTTCTCCTTCTTTTTCCTTTAACATCTCTTGAGTGAGGTCCTCCCTCACTAATTCTCTTCTCTTTTCTTCATTCCATTCTTTTTCCTTGAATGAGAGGACCTTTCCTCTCTGCCCTTCTTCTCTTCTACGCCCCTCTCATCCTCTCTTCTCTTCTCATCCTCTCTCCTTAATGAATTCTTCTTTTTTCCTCTCTTTTCAAGAATCTCCCTTCCAACTTCTACGCCCAAATTGGGCTTAAGGCAAACAAACTACTGTTTTTAAGTTTTAACAATATACTAAGGTTGAAAATAGTTTCAACCATTTCCCCCTAATTCCCTCAATATCCTAACCATCATTTTTCATGTTTTCACTTTTAAATTTTGATAATTACATTTACTTTGAATATGAAATTTTAAAATCTACACAATTTAGAGGGAAAATCAGAATTTGAATTTTCATGCTAGAATTTGAAACTATTGTAGATGCTCCTGCATCATACTCTCCCTCTAGAAAATATTTGAACCTTAGTTCAAATGAGATGCTTCCTCCATGCTTTAGCCTTCATTCTATGCCTGGATCCCAAGGTCTTGTTACCAATACCAATGCTTGTCTTTGTTTGAAATGGTCTTTGTGCTTCATCTTGATGTTCTTCCTCTTCTGGTATGTTCTTCTCCTCATCTCTTTCTCAGCTGCCATCTCCAACTTCTATGCTTCATCTTCATATGTGTATCCAAACTTTTCATTTTCCATACCTGTATTCAAAACATCAAAAGCAACCTTAGTAGAAAAACATTGAGGCCATGAAGCCTCTTGATTGTCTTCATGTTGTTCTTTGTCCAAATCTGCCCTCACCATCTTTCTTTGTTCTTGCCTCAATCCATTTTCCATCTGATCAATGGTGCCACCATGTTAATATGTGTCTCTGCACAACTCTCTTGGAGGATTCAACAATTCTTCTATCCTCTTCAACTCTTCACTCAACACAAGCTCATCCAAATATTCATGTCCTATATCAAACTTAGGACCAGATTGACTTTCATCCTCTATAAATAAATTCATCCACATTATGGTTTCTTCATACAAATCAGCTTCTTTATCATCATCAATATACTTATCAAAACAATAGGAACACTATTACCTTGTGTCTCCTTGTTCATTTCAAACATGTGAACTGATTTCACATCTCCACTTTCATCATCCATCCTCTTCGAACTCCCTCCTTGCTGCTCATTAGTTTTCATAGACATTTTAAATTCCTTATTTTACATAAAGAGATCATTCAATGATTCAAAAACATCATCATCCCATTCATTATAAGCAATTGACTTACCTTTCATCTTTGTGTCTTCATGCTCTACCTCATTATTCTTTGAGAAGTTTTCTTTCTCACCTTTAGCCATCCATACCTTCTTCATAGCTTTAGGATGACACTTGTTCAATTCACCAACCAATTTCTACTCTTTGACATCTTCATGTTGTCTTGTTTGATAGCTGGCCTTGCTCACTTTGCATTCTACCTCTTCCTTCTTTCTTTGTATTTGCTTCTTGCTTGAGTCTTCATTTTGATTGAGATTTATGTCCTTTATATTTTGTTGATCCCTTGAGCCATTTTGGTACCACATATCCATGGTCTATTGCTGGATTTGAAGGCTGTTTATTGACCTTCTTCATCTCCATCTGTAAATCAATAGTCTTACTCTTATATGCATGTGTAAAATCAGAATTTGAACTTATTTTTACCTTTTCAATGGCTTGATGTTTAGCCATAGTTTTCCTCATAGTTTCCTTGCTTTCATTCACTTTCTTTAGGTGTGTTTCTTTCCTTTGTTCTATTGGAATGTTTTTCAAGTCATCATAGTATTCTATACCCTCTTGTTGAATAGTTGTTCCATAATTAAGTGGATGAGAAAAATCAATACTATAATTCACCTTTACCTCCTTGCTGGGCTGCTTCATGGTTTCCTTCATTTGTATGGCTTTTTTGATTGCACTATCCTCTTTTGTGCATATTTTTTCACTTGATCCTTCAAGGTACTCCATGGAATCATGGAATTCATCTTCATCTTCTATCTCTTCTCTTACTTGTATGGGTTCTTCAACACCTCCATTATGCATTAACCAATGCATCTCTTCTTCTTTATCAATAGCAAACTCACTTCTCTCTCTTCTTACACATTCCCTCGTGTACTTGGTGTCTTCTCTTGCACCAATCTCTTCACTCTTCAAGGCCATTCTCTTGACCTTCATAAGGCTGCTCATACCTGTAATTACCCATTCAAAGACAACATTAGAAATAAAAACAAGAGACCATAATGTCTCCATGAGTGTCCTCTTCACCAACACTCTCATATTTTCAAGTGCTCTTCTTGGCACTTCCTCTTTTCTTTCTTCTCTCTTGTTATCTTCAATGAGAACCTTCTTCTCAACTTCTTCCTCTTGCTGCTCACTTGGCAACCTTCCTACCTTCTTCAAGCCTCTATGGGCTTCTCTCATCATGGCAATCTTCTTTTGCCTTCTCCTTTTCACTAGGAGATCTATTGGCCACTTTAACCTCCTCCTCATTGGCCATACCCATGCTTGCTTATCCATCTTCATCCAAGACTCATATTCATCTTTAATCTTAGTTAACTCTCTCTTCAACTTAGCAATTTCTTTATCAATTACAAAACTGTCCATACCTTTAATGTTTGCTTTCTTCTTGGTGCCCTCATGTACCTTACTGCTCTGCAGTGCCTTCTTCAGCACTTCCATCTCTGAGATCTTCACCCAAGTATTTTCCACCTTGGTCTCTTGATCCCTTGTCTCACCCAAGCTTTTTCTCCTTGACTGGTCTATTGACAATCTCCTTTGATCTCACCTAGGCCTTTTGCATCCTAGTCTTTTGATCCCCTTCTCAATCCTGCAGCAACTCTTATACAACACTTCATCAAAATGCAAATCATAAATCTAAGCTTACCTTGATTTGGATCTTCCTCTTGAGCATTCAATTTCTCTTCTTCTAGAGCTTCTCTAAGCTTCAGACTCCATCCTTTACCTCACCTAAGTCTATTTCACCTTAGTCTTTTGGCAAACTATCCAAGCTTCTTCTTGGATCTTCACTAAGACTTCCTTGGATTATTCTTCTCTTCTTAAGCCTCAATGGCTTGGCTGCCTTGAACCTGTAACTTTTTCACTTGATTTCTTCTCAACACAATAAATTTAACTCAATAGCAAAGATTCTCATACCTTTTCTTCCCAGGGTCTTCTAGCACTTGTCTTGCTGATCCTCTTACCAAATCCTGTAAGAACTCATTAGAAATCACAACCAACAACAAGTTACCAATTCCCAAGAGCTTCAAGCTCTAATACCAAATGATGTAACCTATCCTTACACTACTCTGTAACCATTAACAAACTGATACAGACCTATCTAGATCATTTATTCCTTGTAGCCCTGTTTTTCTTGTTTATTGGCCATAACTCTTTGTCAATTAACTCAATCATGAAATTAAAACCATTTATGGATACCCATTAAGCCCTTATATAACATACTATAAAATCTCTTGAGATTGATTTGTACGGAATTGTACTTTCTTCTTTATGCCCTGTTCTAATTAACCCTTCTTGTGTGCAAAACACCTTGTCCAGAGTAAAGTACGGACTTTATAATCAAACCAAGCACCATTACAGATACCCATTACCTTGTTATAGGTGAATCAATCTTTTTTCAGGGCAATTATTTTGAGAAATACACTTTTCCTCTATTGGCCTACACTCTTCCCTTCACATGCACCTAGGTCTCACTTGACAGTTGAATTTTTTAATACTTATCCATATTTTAGCACCTTTAAACCACTTCCAACAGTTTTATAACATAATCAAGGTTCAGATTACAAATTTTCAAGAGTTTTCAAGCATTAAAACTCATTTTGAGGGTTAGAAGCTAATTCAGGATTTTCCAAAGCCTGTCACAGCCCGAGAGCATATAAATTGATTCTGGTAGTGTTATACCATATTTCAAGGGTTAAAATCAATTTAATAGGGTCTATATTAACTCCTTACACCTTATCCAAAAATAATAAAGTCATTTGGATTAATATTTTAGGAGTTATGTCCTTTTTAGTGACTGCGAACACATTTTTCTGAACTATTCCAGAACTACAAGTCTGTATTTTGACCATAAATTTTTACACATTTCTCCATTAAATATTAAGCCACTTTAATTGGATTATTAACTCTAATTTTCATATAAACAAAAAATTTCACAACTTTTCATTGGGTAAATCTCGAGATAACCCATTTTTCCAACCGTGGCCTAACTTTCTGTCCACACAGGCTGAGAGCACAAATAATTCAACTGAGAGAGTTCTAAGATGTTTAAAATGGTCTAACCTGTTGTTTTAGGTCTGTATAAGTGTCATATAACTTTATCATTTACCAAATTTTCCAAGATAGACCTCTAATCACTCCAACAAGGTAAATCTGGTTTCTTTCCACTGAGTATTCATGACAATCAACAGGGGTGCAAGGTTTTCATCTAATCCTTGATTCTAATAGCTGTTATGAATTAAAAAGAGGTTATTATTCCTTCCATAACATATAAATATGCATAATATAGCTTAATTCATTCATTGTTCTATATATAACCAGTCAAACACATACACATTCACATATGTAGGCCTGTCACCAGAATTCATAAAGAAACCATATATGAAACAAATACATTCGTTATCATTAGATCAATTGGAAGACTTACATATCAATATCAAAATCCATAGCTTTCAAAACCTTTCTTTATCTTTCATACATTCTTTATTTCTCCTTCTTTTTCCTTTAACATCTCTTGAGTGAGGTCCTCCCTCACTAATTCTCTTCTCTTTTCTTCATTCCATTCTTTTTCCTTGAATGAGAGGACCTTTCCTCTCTACCCTTCTTCTCTTCTACACCCTCTCATCCTCTATTCTCTTCTCATTCTCTCTCCTTAATGAATTCTTCTTGTTTCCTCTCTTTTCAAGAATCTCCCTTCCAACTTCTACGCCCAAATTGGGCTTAAGGCAAACCAAATACTATTTTTAAGTTTTAACAATATACTAAGGTTGAAAATAGTTTCAACCATTTCCCCCTGATTCCCTCAACAGCCTAACCATCATTTTTCACCTTTTCACTTTTAACTTTTGATTATTACATTTACTTTGAAGATGAAATTTTGAAATCTACACAATTTGGAGGGAAAACCAGAATTTGAATTTTCATGCTAGAATTTGAAACTATTGTAGATGCTCCTGCATCAACATGGAAATAGAATTCTTAAATAAATACCAGGATTACTGCCAAGTGTGAGAAAGAAAAAAGGATTTCTTAAAGATCAAACAAAATGAGGATGAATCTTTAGAGGATTATTTGGATAGATTCATGTTCACTCATAAAAGAAGCAATTATCCACTCACTGAAGACATTCAAAAATTGGTTTTCTTGAAAGGATTGGATGAAGGCACTAGAGATGCCTTAAATCTAATGGGCAGAGGAGACTTATTAAGTTGGATTTTGATCAGATTTCTGAGCTTTTTACCAATTACTCTCGAACAAAACCTAGCATTAGGAAAGGAAAGTTGGGGAAATCTAATGAAGAGGGTAAATAAATGGATGAATTTACTAATCTTAAAATAGATATTCTGGTTACATTAAATAGTAATTTGGATGGCCTTCATGCTAATGCAAATGAAACAAAGCCTTTAGCAATCTATTGTCCTAAGTGTAGATAGAAACACGCCCTTAAAGACTGCCCTCTAGATAGAACCAATATTTCATCATGTGGGATCTGTAATGCAATAGATCATGATACCAACTATTGAACCCTTCTGCCTATTTTGAAGAATCAAATGAAAACACAAGTCCAATCCACTAAAGAAGTAAATTATATTTAGAGACAAAACTTTACTCCTCAAAACAAATATCAAGGAAATTTTAGTGCAAGAAATCTAGTTAATCCATGGATGGCACCATGGAATGCTTCAGTTCCTTCACCATTTTAGAATCAACCCCAAATTCCATCAATTCAAAATCCATGGGCAGGACACGAATGGATGTCAACACCTCCATGGATGGTGCCACAGCCACAAAAGTAATGGGTACCACAATAGCATTGGATGCCACAACCATATCAACAATGGAATTAGTAGTGGAAATCATAGTCACAATTCACCCAACCAAGAAGACCACTTCAACAAGAAACCATCATGCCACCTCTAGTTATTCAACAACAGGGATAAATTTATTAGCCCTCAATGCTTGCACAACCAATAGCGAATCAAAAAAATAAATAACCAACACCTATTTATGTCAATGAATAGGAAGAAATAATCAATGTGGGAGATATTGAGTGCTTAGACATACATTTGAGATCAAGAAAAACTATACAAAAACCTCTAGTACTCGTTTCTGAGATACCTCATGAAAATGAATAGATAGAATCATCTCAATTAAGCACTGGAGAAGCTGAAATCAAATGAACCCTGAAGAAAACAAATGAAACACTACTACACCAGTAGTTCTTTTTCCTGAAAGATTAAGAGAAATTGGTATCAAACCAAATTCAAACTTGGTCCATGAGTTGTAAAAGATTAATATTAAGGTACCCCTTCTACAAGCTATTAGGGATATACCTGAATTAAATAAGATCATCAAAAACCTCTATATTAAGACACCTAGGAGGAAGGTAAAATATCTTGGAACCATTCACATTGATGGAAAATTTGCTGATTTATTAGCAGGAAAACTATTAGTTCCAAAATATGTAGATCCGGGAAGCCCAGTGATCACAGTCACAATCAAAAGAAAAGAAATTCCTAACATTTTGGTAGATTTGGGAGTAACAATTAATGTCATGACAACTGATACTCTCCATGCATTATCTCTTATGAAAATGCAACCTACAACTACCATTCTTCAAATGGCAGACCAGTCGGTAACAAAACCAGATGAAACTATAGAAAATGTTGAAGTATTAATAGAATCTTGGGAGTATCTAGTAGATTTCATGGCCTTGCAACCCAAAACAAAGAATATAGGATATCCTATAATCTTAGGTAGACCATGGTTAGCTATTTTAGTAGCATTGATTGATTTTAGTTTAGGAGACATGACCATTTCCAATGGGTTAAAATCTAAATGCATCTCTTTGTATCCTCCTGCAAAACCATCAACAAATTGCATACAAGAACTTTGGGTGGTTGAATCAGATAACACATTAAACAAAAATTTACTCCTTATCCATGATCACAATCAAAAAACACTTGGAAGAATTAAATGGATATAGATACCAAGAATCTATGGACTCTACTAGTCCAAAAACTACGGACTCTGCCAATCCAAAAATTACATATTCTACTAGTCTAAAAACTATAGACTCTGCCAGTATGAAAGCTACGAATTGCCTTCATTTAAGATTCTTGGGTCGGATGGAAAATTTTGAAACCTCCACTTCTACTTCTGCTAGTACTTCTTCATCATACGATTATAGACTGATTCAGGAAAGTGTGTGGAAATTGGCAGAACAACAACAAACTCATTTCTTAGATGCATTTCATTGTTTTTTAGCAAGACTGATTCCTCCTGGAAAAGAGTTTGTTGATAATGTAACTATGTTTCATAAGTTACTTCCTCATCCATTTTCCTCTAAACTCATTAATTAGTGAGTTTAAGCAAATAGAATCCAAATACCTAGGTACAAAACCAATCGTGGAATTACCTGGAAAACTTTTAAACATCAATAGTTGGTTGACAAACGAAGAGGAAGATCAAATTTTTAAAGTAATGGAAAGACATACTAAGGATTTTGCTTTGGATTATACCAACATGAAAGGAATTCACCCCAATATATGGACTCATCACATCTACAAAGAATATGTCAAACTGGTCAAATCACTAAAGGAAATAGTCAAAATATAAATCCAAAAGTTGTTGAAAGTTGGGTTTATTTACCCCATCTCAGACAGCCAGTGGGTGTCACCTTTGGTAATTATACCCAAGAAAAATGGAAAGTTAAGAGTATGTGTGGATTATAGAGAATTAAACAAAGCAACATTAAGGGATTACTTTCATTTACCTTCTATTGATCAAGTTCTTGATAACTTGGCAGGAAAGAAATATTTTTCTTTCCTGGATGGGCTTAGTGGATATAACCAGATAACTATAGTAGCTAAAGATCAAGATAAAACCACATTTACTTACCTTTGGGGAACTTTTACTTATAGAGTACTTCCATTCAGAATTTGTAATGCTCCGACAACCTTTCAAAGAGTAGTTCTGGCAATCTTCTCTGACCTTACAAATGATTGTGTTGAGGTATATATGGATGATTTCATTGTTTATGGTGAAACTTATGAAGAAGATCTTACCAAATTGGAAAGAGTATTGATCAGATGTGAGGAACATCAATTATCTTTGAGCAATGAGAAATTTTTGTTGATGATGGATGAAGTAATGGTCCTGGGACACCATATTTCTTCAAAAGGCATTCAGGTAGATCCAAATAAAGTTGAAATAATTTACAACTTGCCCATTCCACAAACACAAACTAAAGTTAAGAATTTTTTAGGACATGTTGGTTACTATAGATGCTTCATAGATAAGTTTAGCCATATAGCTACCCCTATGTTTGCCTTGCTTACAAAAGACAGTACATTTGAATGGAGTGATAGTTACTAGTAGGCCTTTGAAACCATCAACGCTAAACTTATTACTGCTCCAATATTAAGAGGACCAAATTGGACTAAGCCATTCCATATATCCACAGATGCTTCCAATATAGCACTAGGAGTAGTTCTTGGACAAAAAGATGAAGAGGGTAATATGTATGCTATATATTATATTAGCAAAAACATGACATCCGTTGAAAGAAATTACACAACTGAGAAGGAATTCTTAGCTGTAATTTATGAAATGAACAAAATCAGACACTACATAATAGGGTACAAGGTATTTATCTATACAAACCATTCAACTATTAGATATCTTACCAAAAATCCAATTGTGGGAGGTAGGATTATTAGATGGCTATTGCTCTTACAAGAATTTGATGTTACTATTATAGACAAACCAGGGAAGTCTAATGTGGTTGTCAATTTATTGTCAAGAATGAACACTATAGGTGAAGAAGAACCAGTGGAAGATGACTTTCCAAATGAACAATTATTTGCTATTTCAGCACAATCTCCGTGGTTTATTAATATAGCCAATTACCTCACTACAAGGAAGTTTCCTCTGCACTTTTCACAAAAAGAGAAAAAATGATTAATCAAAGAGAGGTCTTCTTTTAAATGGATTAATGGAATGTTATTTAAACTTGGACTTGATCATGTGTTTCACAGGTGTGTGACAAATGGTGGATCTTATGATATCATCAGAGCTTGTCATGATGAACCAAGAGGAGGCCATTACTCAGCTCAAAGAACTATAAATAAAATCCTGAGAGTAGGATATTATTAGCCTCATCTTCATCAGCAAGTAAAAAGGTAGGTTAGACACTGTGATGCTTGTCAGTGAATTAGACAACCCACTCTTTCAATAGAGATGCCCCTACACCCTCATCCTCAATTGTTTTTAAAACCATTTGAGAAATGGGGAATTGATTTTATTCGTCTAGTGGATCCTCCTTCTAGAGGAAAAGAATATCTTCTAGTTTGTATAGACTATGTGATCAAGTGGGCAGAAGTGGAAGCATTAACTCATGCAAGAGAGGAGATGGTAGCTAGTTTCTTATATTTCAAAATCATGCAACGATTTGATGCTGTAAGAGAGATAGTCTTAGATCAAGGACTGTAGTTTATGTCAAACATGATAAAGCATTTTATGCAAGTGTATGAAACTCAGCACAAAAAAACATATTCATACCATCCACAAGCAAATGGACAAGTTGAAGTCACCAATAGGGAACTGGAAACCTTTTTAACCAAGGTTGTTAATTATAGTAGAAGGATTGACTAGATAATGTACTAGAAGCTGTTTGGTCCTATAATAATACTTGGAAAACAACAACTAGATTTTCACCTTATGAATTGGTTTATGGTAAGAAACCTTTATTCTCTGTTGAGTTTGAATTACAAAATTTGAAAACAACAATAGAAGTAGGAATTGAGTTAGAAGAAATGTAGAAAGCAAGACTCCTACAGCTTAATCAACTTGATGAAATGAGGATGGAATCACTACAAAGAACTAAACTGGTACAACATCAATGAAAAGTTTGACATGATGCATATATCAAGCAACGGAAATTTTTGAAAGGAGATTGGGTACTGTTGTTTGATTCTAAATTTCAATAGTTCAAAGGAAAAGTACAAACAAGATGGTTGGGACCTTATGAGATTGAAGAGGTCTATGAAAATAGTTATGTTAAGCTAATACCTATTAATGACAGCATAAGAGCTCTATTAGTCAATGGACATAGATTGAAGCTCTATCAAAAACCTCTCAATAAGGATGAATTTATTGAAAAAGTGACTAATCAAGTAGCTATTCTGGAAAGCTCTACTTCTTCTAGTGAACATGCTCCTTAATATTCCAGTGATTAATAATAATAATAATAATAATAATAATAATAATAATAATAATAATAATCAATAGTGAAAATCTTTCTAGGGACGCTATTGACAATGCATGTCCAAAAAACTAGCTTGTTGGCAGGCTATACATTACAAAAAAGGGCTTTGGCTAGAAAACCAATAATGGTTGGCCAAAGGGGAAAGACCAAAACAAAAAAAACAAAAAATTCATCATGACACTATGATTGGTCATCTCCATGCAGTAAACGAATCCATGTGAACCTATTTGTGTAGGACATGTGGCGAATAAGGATAACGCTAAGGTTAAAGTAAGTAAGTCATATTTCATTTCTCTATGTTTAGTTAACTAATTATCTTTGATTTGATTAAGACCCTATTCTTCTGAGATGACCTAGATTTGAATCTTCTAAAATGGAATGACACATGTCATAATGAAAATGGATGCAATGAAGTTACCAAAGGTGTATAGATAAGTGTGCAGCTTTAATATCATCAAATGAGTCTCAAGTACCATAATGATGGGACATCATAAAAAATGGGTTTTAAATGAAGAAATGAATCACTGTCACTGTCAGTATGACACATCATCATTTTACATGACTTGTATTGATGAGATCAAATGGTTGGCACACTTTGTATAAATTTGTGGTGCCTAACTATATCACATCATCATACAACACTACGGACTCGTGCAGCTTTAGCGTTTCAAATGAATCATTTCCTTTATACAGACTTCAACAGAAGCTAATCCTTAGAGGCTTTTGCCTACTGACTTCAACAATATACTGGTTTATACCAAATAAACAGAGCTAACTATAACTCCACATAAAAATGGGACAGAAGAGAAGATCAGAGCTAAAGGATCCAACAAAGGGCCATAAAGACAAAGCTTCTATAGTAGTGTTTAGAGCCAATGGTTGGCTACCTTTCATTGAAAATCTCCAAGGATTTGACAAAACAATGGTAAGTGAATTTATTACCAATCTTACCCCTAAATATTCAATTGTTAAAGGCATTGTTATTCCTGTTACAACTCAAATCATAAGCCAAATTATAAAAGTTCCAGAAGAAGGAATGAGAGCCACATGCAGAGTTTCATTTAGTGATTTAATTGGTCAGTTTAATAGTAATAGGCAAACCAAAACTTCATGTTTAGTAGATTCTAAGGGAAAATCAAAAGTTATTAAAAGAGATTCACTTCCTAAACCTTGGAAATCTGTATCCAAGTGGGTACTTAGATATATTATTTGTGAAGGGAAACATAGTATTTTAGGGGGAGACCTTATGAAAATATTAATACATCTTAAGCATGGGAGACAAAACCCTCAATACAAAACTAACCTCCCATCTTTCTTTTATGGTGCTCTTCAAGTTATGTCTACAACCCCTACTGTTGCTCTTAGGCATCATGGCCTTATTCAACTTATTATCCAGCATTATTTCCTTCAACAAGGTCAAGAAGTCTAGGAGGAATTTTAGAATAGTATAGCACAAGAAACTCCAAATGTACCACAAGAACACTCATCTCCACCTACCACATCAGATGAGAGAACAACACCAAGGGAAAAATCTCAGACTATAACCTCCACATAAATCCCTTATTCTTCTTCAAGAATAATTACAAGGTTTGAAAACCCTAAAATTTTAAGGTCTCCAAAAGAAACTCATGAGTTTGTAGTACAACTAGTTCCTTTGATAGAAAGAAGAAAATTGAGATGGAAGGTTGCTATAGACATTGAGATGACCAAGGGTTTGATGGTTGAGAAGGAAAATCAACCAAGTGTAGCTCAAAGAGTATCCAAAAGAAGGAGAAGGCTCATTTTAACAGAAGAAGATGAACAAGAAATTGAAGATATTTTAGATAGTCTTAAAATAGTGTCTCATTCCTCCATACATTAGAATATCCCTGAACCTATAGATATTGAAGAAACTCCTTTTGAAAGGGACTCTCCAATCATATTGGAGGAGACAAATCCAGAGGAAGAGACACACATGGCAGAGGAATTGGGTATGGTGGAACAACCACCTGTTCCAGTTGAAACTACAAAGGATAAAGGAAAAAATTTAAGTACCAATGAGAAAGGTAAGTGATCAAATATAAATGATCCTATTATGCAGCTAACTTTACAACTTTCTCAAGCTCAAGCTCTTGAACAACAAGAAATAGCTAACATTGCTGACTTAATCAATCAATTACAGGACAAGGACCGTCTTAACTCATCTTTGATATAGAAATTAGATACAGTATCTGTTGATCATTCTACATAAATTCATAGGTTAGAGGAAAAAAAGAACATAAAGATGAATGGATTGATCTTTGGCTGTATGTAGAAGTCTGAAGAAGGAAAATAGGAGGTTTCAAAATTTAGTGAATTCTTTTAAAGCACTTGCTGTTGCACTTTCTCCCCCCAAAAACATTTGTTGAACATGGTTGTCAAACAAGTGATCCAGGTATTCCTCCCTTGCAAATACTACATCAAATTGAAGAAATATATTATGTACTTCAATATAAAAACAAAGATGTAACTTCTTTGAACAAACTCTTGGAAAATGAAAAGAAAGAATTAGAGGTTAAAGTCCAAGAGTTAGAAGAAAAATTGCAAGATGCATGCAAATTAGGAAAAAATATTTTGGCATGTAGGAATCCTTATCCTGCATACAATTTGTTTTTGTTTGAACAATTTTATAGATGGCAGCTTCTACGGATCTTCTGTCATCTTCCTTATAAAAAATTTCAGCCAACAACATTTTTGGAAATTTTCTATAGTGTTGAACCCGATCAACAGGGTTTGCTTTGTGAATTTTATTTGCATGACTTGATTCTAGGAGATCATGAGCACAATAAATTTTTGATAAATCTTAATGTAGGAGAAGTTCAACTGAGAGCATTGCATTCTACATTCAAAAATTAGATAGCATGGAAATGTAAATTTGAGGACTATACAAATCATGCTAAGGCTACAGGATTATGTGTCATAACAACCTTTCCTATTCCAAAATTGATTAAATAGAATTTTCACTAGTTAAATGAAGAGGTTAAGACACATTATATACAGGCTCTATATGATTGCACTATTTCTTTTGATTTGTTTTCAAGACAAAATTTTGATTCAGTAGCAACTGCAAGTGTAAACAGATGGGACCAACTTTTAGTGCCTCTTAAAAGGTGAGATGTTATGTCCTCAAATAACTTAAGATGGAGTATGAGGAGGACATCCTCAATTCTATAAATTTTGATAGAGGTAATCAACTTTGGGGGAGAACATAAATGGATTGGCATGAGATATGGACCTCCTTTGCTGATCATACCTATTCCAGGATGGCAGAGTTGGGCTCCACAATTAGAAGAACAATTTAGTATATGGAAACAAATGATTCAAACACATCAAGGATTTATAAGTAATTCATATAGACACATAAAAAATGATTTTGATGAATATGATATGAGTCAGAGTGTAAAAAGCAGAAGCCAGAGCTATGAACGCTAATACATGTTTGCAATGAAACTTGCAAAAGGGAGGGGAGATGATGAGCTCCAAATATGGCTCATCATTGACATGTTATTTCCTTAAAATCATCTCTCAAAGGATGGTATCTTATACAAATCTTAGATTCTTAGATAGCTATTACATGAAAAATAGATATTTGTCTTGTCTATATTAAACCAAAGACTGAATCTTTACTTTGAAATTAATGTTGAATATATAGCATGTTTTAGTGATATTTTGTGTGAAGAATTCTCAAGAAGAAGACACAGGTGATGTACAAAGAACATTCCATTTTGATCTCCATCCAACAGATCTATAGACTCTGTAAGCTCATTTCTATGGACTCTGTAGGCTCGTTTCTATAGACTCTGCATGCTTGTTTTTATAGACACTACAATCTTGTTTCTATGGACTCTGTAGGCTCATTTCTACGGACTCCATAATATTATTTCTACGGACACTGCAGGGTCATTTCTATGGACTCTGCAGGGTCAATACTGAGAATTATGTAAGGATAGTGGGAAGCTGAAGACCAGATAGGATAAGAAAGAACCATTCCAACTAGAATCACATAAGGAAAATAACTACTTGCTATTTTAAAGGATCTAATTTTGATAGATTTGTATATAATCAAATTTTAAGAATATTATAGGATAGGATATCTATGTCATTGAAATAATTAGATCTCTTGGAAATCCAATCTCTAGATAAAGGGATCGACTAGGAATCCTATTCTTTTGCATCCTATTCTGAGTTGAATGTATTAGTATAAAGTGTAAGACTTTTGACTATAAAGAAAAAAGGAAGAAAGGAAAAAATAGAGATATAGATAAAATAGAGGACCGAGAGTTAGATAAGCATACAGGTTTCAGTCAGATTATAATTATTTCATTTCTATGAATTAATACTTCAAGTTTCCAGCACTAATTAAGTTTTGTTCCTGAGTTTGAGAGGATCAAGGGCCCACTCTCCTTAGAACCAGGAAATGTGTACGGTATTTGTGTTCTATTTCATTAGTTGGAATCTTGTTACTATTTGCATTTATGTATAAAAATATATAAAAAAAATCATAGTATAAAAAGAGCATTTTCTTATTTCATTTCTTTTCTACGCAAGTGTCTTTTCTTTTACAACAGAAGTGTGAAGTAGTTTTCATTTCGTAAGTAGGAGTGTGAATTTAATTTCCTTGTAGACATAAAATAGGAATGTGATATTTTACTTCCAAAAAAAGACTGGATTGATTTGATTTCTTTCTTTCTCAAAAAAAAATGTGAATTAAGTAGTTTAGTTAAAGTTAGAATAGGATCAGCAAGCACCCCTATAAGTAGAATTTTAGATCTACCATCCCATACCTTACTATAGATAGCTTTGGACACCATCCCTGGTTGATAAGACACCAATTGAATATTGGTTAAATGAGGAGTTAGACAACACTCATCATTTTTGGTGCCATTGTCGGGGAACATAAGTTGTTAGTAAGGTAATAATTATTGATCTAGAGTAAAAAGAAAAATTTGTAAAAATCATAAAACAAAAACAATTAATAAATTGATGTACCATCCTAGAGATTCTAAGGGATGATTTATTCCAAAGTTTACACCAAGAACACAAGTGGACACTCCTTCAACATTTATGAGTAGTGAACCAAAGGATACAAGTGAAACCTATTTGCAAGAATCTTCTAAAACTTGGATAGGAACCAGGCCATTGCCACACGCAAGCCCCATAGGACAAATTCCTCAAGATCAATCTCTTGTAAGAAGACATTATTTAGAGATTTCCAAAGACTTAGAAGAAGCATTTTAGAGATCTATAGCTGAAGAAAATTTTGAGAACTTCGAACAATCTATAACTGAGACCATAAACATTAAGTGGGAAGATCATCCCATTTTTTAAATATCATCAGAAGAAGAAATGGCTCACCAACAAAATCAATAAATCACACAACTAGGAAGAACTTTCTCCTTTCCTATTATTACAGATCCTAATGATCAAACCCCCATGAAAAATATTTCACTAGCTAATCTGCCAAATTTTTGGGGATGATCTATAGAAGATCCTGATCAATTCCTATTTGAATTTAAGGTTCTATGTCAAACCTATGATTACACAACTGATAGCCAAAAATTAAAACTATTTCATTCTACACTTAAAGATGTAGCTATGAGATGGTTTATGGGTTTACCTGGAAATTCTATTAGAATGTGGGATGACATGGAAATAGAATTCTTGAACAAATATCAAGATTACTGCTGAGTGTGAGAAAGAAAAGAGGATTTCTTAAAGATCAAACAAAATGAGGATGAATCTTTAGAGGATTATTTGGATAGATTCATGTTCACTCATAAAAGAAGCTATTATCCACTCACTAAAGATGTTCAAAAATTGGTTTTCTTAAAAGGATTGGATGAAGACACTAGAGATACCTTAAATTTGATGGGCAAATGAGACATAAATAAGTTGGCTTTTGATCAGATTTATGAGCTTTGTACCAATTACTCTCGAACAAAACCTAGAATTAGGATAGGAAAGTTGGGGAAATCTAATGAAGTGGGTAAATTAATGGAATAATTTGCTAATCTCAAAATAGATATTTTGGTTACACTAAACAGTACTTTGGATGGCCTTTAAGCTAAGGTAAATGCAACAAAGCCTTTAGCAATCTACTGTCCTAAGTGTAGATAGAAACACGGCCTTAGAGACTGACCTCTAGATAGAACCAATATTTCTTCATGTGGGATCTATGATGCAATGGATCATGATACCAAATATTGCACCCTTCTACCTATTTTAAATAATCAAATGAAAACACAAGTCCAATCCACTGAAGAAGTAAATTATATTTAGAGACAAAACTTTGCTCCTCAAAACCAGGCTCAAGAATAGTTTAGTGTAAGAAATCTAGTTAATACATAGATGTCACCATGGAATGCTTTAGTTCCTTCACCATTTTGGAATCAACCCCAAATTCCATCAATTCAAAATCCATGGGTAGGACAAGAATGGATGTCAACACCTCCATGGATGGTGCCACAACCACAACAATAATGGGTACCACAACAGTATTAGATGACACAACCATATCAACAATGGAATTAGTAGTGGAACTCATAGTCATAATTCACCCAACCAAGAAGACCACTTCAATAGCAAACCATCATGCCACCCCTAATTATTCAGTAATAAGGACAAATTAATCAACCCTCAATGTCTACATAACCAATAACGAATCCAAAAAATAAATAACCAACCCCTGTTTATGTCAATGAATAGGAAGAAACAGTCAATGTGGGAGCTATTGAGTGTTCAGACATATATTTGAGATCAGGAAAAACTATACAAAAACCTCCAGTACTCATTTCTGAGATACTTGATGAAAACAAATAGACAAAATCATCTCAATTAAGCACTGGAGAAGGTAAAATCAAAATGAACCCTGAAGAAAAAAAAGGAAATGCTACTACATCGGTAGTTCCTTTTCCTGAAAGATTAAGAGAAACTGATATCAAACCATATTCAAACTTGGTCCATGAGTTGTAAAAGAATAATATTGAGGTACCCCTTCTACAAGCTATTAGGGATATACCTGAATTAAATAAGATCATCAAAAAACTTTGTATTAAGACACCTAGGAGGAAGGTAAAATATCTTGGAACCATTCACGTTGATGAAAAATTTGCTGATTTATTAGTAGGAAAACTATTAGTTCCAAAATATGTAGATTCAGGAAGCCTAGTGATCACAGTCACAATCGGAGGAAAAGAAATTCCTAACGTTTTGGTAGATTTGGGAGCAGCAATCAATGTCATGACAACTGATACTCTCCATGCATTATCTATTATATAAATGCAACCTAAAAATACCATTCTTCAAATGGCAGACCAGTCGGTAACAAAACTAGAGGGAGCTATAGAAAATGTTGAAGTATTAATAGAATCTTGGGAATATCCAGTAGATTTCATGGTCTTGCAACCCAACACAAAGAATATAGGATATCCTATAATCCTAGGTAGACCATGGTTGGCTACTGTAGCAACATTGATTTATTGCATGTCAGGTGACATGACCATTTCCATTGGGTTAAAATCCAAATGCATCTCTTTGTATCCTCCCGCAAAACCATCAAAAAATTGCATACAAGAACTTTGGGTGGATGAATCAGATAACACATTAAACAACATTTCCTCCTTAGCCATGATCATAGTCAAAGAACACTTGGAATAATTAAATGGAGAAAGATACCCATAATCTATGGACTCTACCAGTCCAGAAACTACGGAATCTACCAATCCAAAAAGTATAGATTCTACCAGTCTAGAAACTACAGACTCTACTAGTCTAAAAGCTATAGACTACCTTAGTTTAAGATTCTTGGGTCTGATGGAAAATTTTGAAACCTCCACTTCTACTTCTGCTAGTACTTTTTCATCATATTATTATAGATTGATTTAGGAAAGTGTGTGGAAATTGGCAGAGCAACAATAAACTCATTTCTTAGATGCATTTCATTGTTTTTTAGCAAGACAGATTCCTCCTAGAAAAGAGTTTGTTGATAATGTAACTATGTTTCATAAGTTACTTCCTCATCCATGTCCTCTAAACTCATTAATTAGCGAGTTTAAGAAAATATAATCCAACTACCCAGGTATAAGACCAATCATAGTATTACCTAGAAAAATTTTGAACATCAATAGTTGGTTGACAAATGAAGAGGAAGATCAACTTTTTGAAGTATTGGAAAGACATACTAAGGATTTTGATTGGGATTATACTAACATGAAAGGAATTCACCCTAGTATATTCACTCATCACATCTACACAAAAATTTGTCATACTAGTCAGACAACCATAAAGAAGAATAAAACTAGCACTAAAGGAAATAGTCAAAACATAAATCCAAAAGTTGCTAGAAGTTAGGTTTATTTACCCCATCTCAGAAAGCTAGTTGGTGTCACCTCTGGTAATTATACCCAATAAAAATGGAAATTTAAGAGTATGTGTGGATTATAGAGAATTAAACAAAGCAACATTAAGGGATTACTTTCCTTTACCTTCTATTGATCAAGTTCTTGATAACTTGGCAGGAAAGATATTTTTCTTTCCTGGATGGGTTTAGTGGATATAACTAGATAACTGTAGTAGCTGAAGATCAAGATAAAACCACATTGACTTGCCTTTGGGGAACTTTTAATTATCGAGTACTTCCATTCGAAATCTGTAATGCTCTGACAACCTTTGAAAGAGCATTTCTAGAAATCCTCTCTGACCTTACAAATGATTGTGTTGAGGTATATATGGATGATTTCATTGTTTATGGTGAAACTTATGAAGAAGATCTTACCAAATTAGAAAGAGTATTGATCAGATTGAGGAACATCAATTATCTTTGAGCAATGAGAAATGTTTTTTGATGATGGATGAAGGAATAGTCCTCGGACACCATATTTCCTCAACAGGCATTCAAGTAGATCCAAAGAAAGTTGAAATAATTTCCAACTTTCCCATTCCACTAACACAATTTGAAGTTAAGAGTTTTTTAGGACATGCTGGTTACTACAAACACATCATAGATATGTTTAGCCAAATATCTACCCCTATGTTTGCCTTGCTTACAAAATACAGTACATTCAAATGGAGTGATAGTTGCCAACAGGCCTTTGAAACCATCAAAGCTAAACTTGTTACTACTCCAGTATTAAGAGGACCATATTGGACTAAGCCATTCCATATATCCACAGATGCTTCCAATACAACACTAGGAGTAGTTCTTGGACAAAAAGATGAAGAGGGTAACATGTATGCTATATATTATATTACCAAAAACATGACATCTGCTGAAAGAAATTACACCATAACTGAGAAGGAATTCTTAGCTATAATTTCTAAAATGAACAAATTCAAACACTACATAATAGGCTACAAGGTATTTATCTATACAGACCATTCAACTATTAGATATATTACCAAAATACTAATTGTGGGAGGTAGGATTTTTAGATGGCTATTGCTCTTACAAGAATTTGATGTTACTATTATAGACAAACCATGGAAGTCTAATGTGGTTGCGGATTTCTTGTCAAGAATGAACACTACAGGTGAAGAAGAACTAGTGGAAGATGACTTTCAAGATGAACAATTATTTGCTATTTCAGCTCAATCTCTGTGGTTTACTGATATAGCCAATTACATCGCTACAGAGAAGTTTCCTCTGTACTTTTCACAAAAAAGATAAAAAATGATTAATCAAAGAAAGGTCATCTTTTAAATGGATTAATGGAATGTTATTTAAACTTAGACCTGATCATGTGTTTCACAGGTGTGTGACAAATGGTGAAGCTTATGATATCATCAGAGCTTGTCATGATGAACCAGGAGGAGGCCATTACTCAGCTCAAAAAATTGTACATAAAATCTTGGGAGCAGGATATTATTAGCCTCATCTTCATCAAGAAGTAAAAAGTTATGTCAAACACTGTGATGCTTGTCAGTGAATTGGACAACCCACTCTTTCAATAGAGATGCCCCAGCACCCTCATTCTCAATTGGTTTTAGAACCATTTGAGAAATGGGGAATTGATTTTATTGGTCCAGTGGATCTTCCTTCCAGAGGAAAATAATATATTCTAGTTTGTATAGACTATGTGACCAAGTGGGTAGAAGTTGAAGCATTAACTCATGAAATAGAGGAGATGGTAGTTGATTTCTTATATTTCAAAATCATGCAATGATTTAGTACTCCAAGAGAGATAGTCTTAGATCAAGGACCACAGTTCATGTCAAACATGATAAAGCATTTTATGCAAGTGTATCAAACTCAGCATAGAAAAACATCTCCATACCATCCACAAGAAAATGGAAAATTTAAAGTCACCAATAGGGAACTGGAAACCATTTTGACGAAGGTTGTTAATTCTAGTAGAAAGGATTGGGTAGATAAGGTACCAGAAGTTGTTTGGGCCTATAATACTACTTGGAAAACAACAACTAGATTTTCACCTTATGAATTGGTTTATGGTAAGAAACCTTTATTCTCTATTGAATTTGAATTACAAAATTAGAAAATAGCAATACAATTAGGAATTGAGTTAGAAGAAATACAGAAAACAAGACTCCTACAACTTAGTCAACTTGATGAAATGAGGATGGAAGCACTACAAAGAACTGAACTAGTACAACATCAATGAAAAGTTTGACATGATGCACAGATCAAGCAACAGAAATTTTAGAAAGGAGATTGGGCACTATTGTTTGATTCTAAATTTCAACAGTTCAAAGAAAAACTACAAACAAGATGGTTGGGACCTTATGAGATTGAAGAGGTCTATGAAAATAGTTATGTTAAGTTGATACCTATTGATGATAGTAGAAGAGCTCTGTTAGTCAATGGACATAGATTGAAGCTCTATCAAAAACCTCTCAATAAGGATGAATTTATTCAAAAAGTAATAGATCAAAGTAGCTATTCTAGAAAGCTCTACTTCTTCCAGTGAACATGTCCTTGATATTCCAGTAAATAATAATAATAATAATAATAATAATAATAATACTAATAATAATAATAATAATAATAATAATAATAATAATCAATAGTGAAAATCCTTCTAGGGACGCTGTTGACAATGCATGTCTAGAAAGCCTGCCTGCTAGCTGGCTATGCATTGCAAAATAGGGCTTTGGCTAGAAAACCAGTAATGGTTGGCCAAAGGAAAAAAACCAATATTAAAAAAAAAAAATCATCATGACACTATGATTGGTCATCTCCATGCAGTAAACTAATCCATGTGAACCTATTTGTGTAGGACACGTGGTGAATAAGGATAAGGTCTAAGGTTAAAGTAAGTAAGACATATATTTCATTTGTCTATGTTTAGTTAACTTATTATCTTCAATTTGATTAAGACCCTATTCTTTTGAGATGACCTAGATTTGAATCTTCTAAAATGGAAAGACACATGTCATAATGAAAATGGATGCAATGAAGCTGCCAAAGGTGTATAGATAAGTGTGTGGATTTAATATCATCAATTGAGTCATCAAGTACCATAATGATGGGACATCATAAAAAAGGGGTTTTAAATGAAGAAATGAATCGTTGTCACTGTCAATATGAAATGTCATCATTTTACATGACTTGTATTGATGAGATCAAACAATTGACACACTCTGTAGAAATTTGTGGTGCCTTACTATATCACATCATCATATAACACTATAGACTCATGCAGCTGTAGCACGTCAAATGAATCATTTCCTTTCTATGGACTTCAACAAAAGCTAATCCTTAGAGCATTTTGCCTACTGACTTCAATAATAGACTGATTTATACCAAAGAAACTGAGCTGACTGTAACTCCACATAAAAATGGGACAGAAGAAAAGATTAGAGCTAAAGGATTCAACAAAGTTTCATAGAGACAAAGCTTCTGTAGTAGTATTTAGAGCCAATGGCTAGCTACCTTTCATTGAAAAGCTCTAGGGATTCAACGAAACAATGGTAAGTGAATTTATTACCAATCTCACCCCCAAATTTTCAATTGTGAAAGGCATTGTTATTCCTATTACAACTCAAATCATAAGCCAAATTATAGAAGTTCCAGAAGAAGGAATGAGAGCCATAATCAGAGTTTCATTTAGTTATTTAATTGGTTAGTTTATGGTAATAGGCAGACCAGATCTTCATGTTTAGTAGATTTTAAGGGAAAATCAAAAGGGATTAAAAGAGATTCACTTCCTAAACCTTGGAAATTTGTAGCCAAGTGGGTACTTCAATATATTATTTGTGAAGGGAAACATAGTATTTTAGGGGGAGACTCTATGAAAATGTTAATATATCTTAAGCATGGGAGAAAAAACCCTCAGTAAAAAATTAACCTCCCATATTTCTTTTATGGTGCTTTTCAAGTTATGTCTACAACCCCTACTATTGCTCTTAGGCATCATGGCCTTATTCAGCTTATTATCTAGCATCATTTATTTTATCAAGGTCAAGAGGTATGGGAGGAATTTCAGAACAATATACCACAAGAAACTCCAAATGTACCATAGGAACACTCATCTCCAACTACCACATCAGCTGAGAGAACAACACCAAGGGAAAAATCTTAGACTGTAGCCTCCACATAAATCCCTTCTTCTTCAAGAAGAAGAATTACAAGGTCTCAAAACCCTAAAATTTCAAGGTCTCCACAAAAACCTCATGTGTCTATAGTACAACTACTTCCTTTGACATGAAGTAGAAAATTGAGATGGAAGGCTGCTACAAACATTGAGACAACCAAGGGTTTGATGGTTGAGAAGGAAAATCGACCAAGTGTAGCTCAAAGAGTAACCAAAAGAAGGAGAAGGCTCATTTTAATAGAAGAAGATGAACAAGAAATTGAAGATATTTTAGATAGTCTTAAAAAAATGTCTCATTCCCCCATACATCAGAATATTCTTGCACCTACAGATATTGAAGAAAATCCTTTTGAAAGTTACTCTCCAATCATATTGGAGGAGACAAATCTAGAGGAAGACACACACACGATAGAGGAATTGGGTATGGTAGAGAAACCACCTGTTCTAGTTGAAACTGCAAAGGATAAAGGAAAAACTATAAGTACCAATGAGAAAGGTGAATCATCAAATCAAAATGATCCTACTATGCAACTAACTTTACAGCTTTCTCAAGCTCAAGCTCTTAAACAATAACAAATAGCTAACATTGTTGACTTAATCAGTCAATTACAAGACAAAGACCATCTTAACTCATCTTTGATGCATAAATTAGATACATTATCTGTTGATCATACTACAAAAATTCACAGGTTAGAGAAAAAAATAAAAGAACATGAATATGAATAAATTGATCTTTGGCTATATGTAGAAAGTCTGAAGAAGAAAAATAGGAGGTTGCAAAATTTAGTGAATTCTTCTAAAGCACCTGTTGTTGCACTTTCTCCCCCCAAAACATTTGTTGACCATGGTTGTTAAACAAATGATCCAGGTATTCGTCACTTGCAAATACTACATCAAATTGAAGAAAAATATTCTGTACTTCAACAAAAAAACAAAGATGTAACTTCTTTGAACAAACTCTTGGAAAATGAAAAGAAAGAATTAGAGGTTAAAGTCGAAGAGTTAGAAGAAAATTTGCAAGATGCATGCAAATTAGGAGAAACTCTTTTGGCATGTAGGATTCCTTCTCCTACATATAGTTCATTTTTGTTTGAACAATTTTATAGATGGTAGCTTCTGCGGATCTCCTATCATCTTCCTTATAAAAAAATTCAGCCAACAACATTTTTGGAAATTTTCTATAGTGTTGAACCTGATTAGCAAGATTTGCTTTGTGAATTCTATTTACATGACTTGATTCTAGGAGATCATGAGAACAATAAATTTTTAATAAATCTTCATGTAGGAGAAGTTCAACTGAGAGCATTACATTCTACATTCAAAAATTAGATAGCATGGAAATGCAGATTTGAGGACTATACAAATCATGCTAAGACTACAGGATTATGTGTCTGACCAACCTTTCCTATTCTCAGATTGATTAAACAAAATTTTCACTATGTTTTGTTAAATGAAGAGGTTAATAAACATTATATGCAGAATCTATATGATTGCACTATTTCTTTTGATTTGTTTTCAATACAAAATTTTGATTTAATAATGACTGTAAATGTAAACAAATGGGACCAACTTTCAGTGCCTCTTAAAAGGTGAGAAGTTATGTCCCTAAATAAACTTAAGATGGAGTATGAGGAGGGCATCCTCAATTCTATAAATTTTGATAGAGGTAATCAACTCTGAGGGAGAACATAAATGGATTTGGCATGACATATAGACCTCATTTGCTGATCATACCTATTCCAAGATGGCAGAGTTGGGCTCCACAATCAGAAGAACAATTCAGTATATGGAAACAAATGATTTAAACACATCAGGGATTTATCAGTAATTCAGACAGACACATAATAGATGAGTTTGATGAATATGATTTGAGTAAGAGTGTAGAAAACAGAAGCCAGAGCTATGAATGCTAATACATGTTTGCAATGGGACTTGCAAAATGAAAAGCTTAGGGGAGATGATGAGCTCAAAATATGGCTCATCATTAACATGTAATTTCCTTCAAATCATCTCTCAAAGGATAGTATCTTATACAAATCTTAGATTCTTAGATAGTTATTACATGGAAAATAGATATTTGTCTTGTTTATATTAAACCAAAGACTTGATCTTTACTTTGTCATTAATGTCTAATATATAACATGTGTTAGTGATCTTTTGTGTGAAGAATACTCAGGAAGAAGACACAGGTGATGTATAAAAAACATTTCATTT
>JARHVA010006778.1:442500-490000 GCA_037957365.1 Torreya grandis | reverse complement strand
AGTAAGCCAAAAGTCAACTATTCCTATCCTCATACATGCGATAGGTTAGGAGGTTTTGGTATAGCGGTTTGTTACATGTGGTATTAGAGCCTCCACCTAGGTTCAAGTCATTGAGCGGGTGGCTACACCATCATGGAAATGTTCATTTGGGGCTCATACACGTAGGGGATCCTAGTGGTACAGGCACAAATCTAGCCCAGAGTCTGGGCTCTTCAAAAGCATGGTGGGATGTTATGATCCTAATGGGTGAATTTCACTAATGCCTCAAGGTTTTGGTGTAGCGGTTGGTTACAAAAAATGTACTTGTTAACATTTTTATTTTAAGTAGCTTGGTCTTGAATTTGACTATGGACATTTACTCTATGATCATGTTATAAACGGATTTTGTGTGGATGACATTAGTATGATGCTTATAGAAGATACAACATATAGACATTATCTTACTTTAATGTGATAATTAGGTATCTTTATGTACTCTTGTATTGGTAACTATATGTTATAGCATGTATTTTAGGAAAATCTATTATGAGAAAGGTTTCAGCTACTCCAATACTTATGCAGGTAAACCATAGGATCTATTACACTATATGTAATGGGGATATCATAATTGGTTATAGGAAAGTTAGGAGTCAAATGACTATGACAAAATTCAAGTGATTAAGAATACTATAAATGTAATATAGACTAGAACATAATAAGATGAATTATTACTCTATTTCATCTCCCTCTATTTACTAGTATTATAGTTTAATGTTCCTTTATGGTATAAGAACTCAAGGTGATGCATGTATAAAATTTGAGGTCTAGAGTTTGAGATAAAACATCTTAGACAATTATAGAGCCTAGAGTTTAGAAACTATAAACCTTTAGAATAGTCTCTCAGAAACAAATGAGTTGTTAGAATGAAAATTCATAATGGGGTTTATGAATTATCTGACTCACTATTAATAATATGAATGATTGTTAATCATACATATTTAGTATGAAATACTTGTGTGCATTACATAATATAAGTATATAAATACTTATTTACAATTAAATCATAATGGTGCATCATGGTGCATATTTATATGCTATGGTACTTTGGTAAGCTTGTATGCAGTATACCTGGGTGGTATAATTGTTTATTGTTGTTTGTTATTATCTGCATGGACTAGTTGAGTCTTGAAATTAATAAGTTTGGTTTATATGTTTTTATGTAGTTGGGAACCTATGATATTATGGGATATCATAGGTTATTATAGTGAAAAATTATGTTGTACCTAGATGGTACTTATTGTAGTGATTATACCCAAACTTAAATTTACATCTGATTGTTTTATTGTATACCGATTAGTTATTGCTATGGATAATATGTGTTATTATAATTGGAAAGACTTGTATATGTGTGCATGCAAACTTGGGAGTTTAGATAATTCTATATTAGGATGTTATTTTATTCCGTGGAATGATGACTTACTTATTATATATATAGTTACTTGTGTAACTCTAATGTTTCCATGTATTTGAGACTACTTCATGTGATTGCTTGTGAAAATCTGGTAGTTAAGTCCTAGAACATTGGACTGTGGTAGTATGGGATGCTATAGAGAGTAGATAACTAAAAACCAATTATATTGTTTAATTATATAGTTAAATTATATATTTATCTATGTGGTATATTTGTAATCATTATTTATATTATGGGATAGAATATAATGAAAGATTCATGCATATGTTTAATAGACTAAACGTATGGTGGTATTACTCCTATGTATAGTGTATCATGTGATAAATTTGTTAGTAAGATGTAATTTGATGAATCTTGTGGTTAAATTTGTATTTAACCAATCTATATTTCTACTTTGAAGTAAGGAGTGAGATGGACTTCACTAGCTTATTGATAATATAATGTTAGTTGAAGGCAGTCATATCAAGTGGTGTGTGTGAACCTGATTGATTTAGATCATTATATATATATATATATATATATATATATATATATATATATATATATATATATATATATATATATATAGTCATAAGAATTTTGGCTAAAGCATTTTTAGTAAGACATTATCAGTTCATGATTATGGTTTACATGTATGTTTGATATCTTGCAATAGATCAAGTTTTCTATGATACACTACATATTTAGTTAGAAATTATACAGCACACATATACTAGCTTGTCTCTTTAGATTCTCATGCCATCACTTTCTACCCATCCATGAAGGGAGGGCCACATCCTGATGAGATTAATGTGAGGGATCATTGGTATGTGGTTAGTGTGGAAAAGTGATCAAATGATTCTCTTCCTCCCCATAATAATACTTCTATTGAGTGAACACTTGAGATTGCCATAGATATTGGAGAGTTTAAGAAACTCATGATCCAAGGACCCAAGTATATAAATTATGTACATTATATTGGATTTAATATTATAATTGAGTATTTCCATGAAGAGTTATAATTGATTATTATTGTATATTGCCTATGGAGATTGAAGAGTTGCATCAATCATGGTTGAGTTACTGTATTACTTTATATATTCATTTTATGTATCATTTTCATGACATTAGAGATCTATGATGTAATGTGTGTACTTACTATTATCACTTTAATATATATGTGATCTCTATTTATATTCTTAGCTGTAATCTATTTATGGTATATATGTTTAATAAAAAAACTTCATGTAATTCTATGTCTAACCCAACTGGGTTGTTACACATGTGGTAAGAGAGTATTAACTAGCAGATTGAAGAGTTTAAAAGGCCCATTAGAATACTTGGTGGTACAACCTAAGGGCTAAGTACAAGGGGCATCCAATCACGTTCATCTCGTGAGATTGAGATCAACAAAATGCATTAGTCCATGAAAGATAATCGAATGGTGCAAGATTAAAAGAATATTTTCAATAGGCAACTATTAATTTCTAAAAATTAATGAGAAAATTATTGAAAAAGTTGCATGAAGATGCCATAGTAGTACCACATAAATAGAAAATGACAAATCTAAATATCTTGTGAATTCATAAAGGCAAATGTATAAATGCAAGGATCCAAATCAAATCTAAGACACAAACTAACTTAAGTTCAAACAAACTACCACCATTAAAGCTCTGAAAAGACTTATAAAAAATCCGTAGCTCATGTAAAATCCCTAATTTGATCTTATATTAAGTACAATTGAACCCAAAAGATTGAATTATCATTTGAGCTAGAGAAATTTAATCTAGAGATGAAGAGTAGTTCACTAGTGAGTAATTTAACCTAATTCAAACCGTGGTGACTTAAAAAGTCACTTTTAATGAAGATGTGGAGCTATATCTAACTTTAGATGTTGAGGGGAGAGTCTTCAAAGATACATAGTTTGATTCCACCACCCTAAATATGGGACACAACAAATGATCCAAGCTATTTTGGAATGTCGAGGAGCAATCAACCATCACAAAAGAAGAGTAGAAGAACTTGTCTATGAGAAGGAGATATTATGTCATCGCTGATATTTATATAACTAGCTTACACTTTGAGGTAGCCAATCCTATGATACTACATTGTATTAACATTCTCTCCCCTATTTTTAAAAATTGCAAAATTGCTAAAGACATGTTAATCAATTATAACACTCACAAAAGTATAGCTTATGTCATTGCCATAGATTTTGAGAATTATTATAAACTAACTAATCCCCAAATAAATATGACCATGATAAATAATTGGGATAAGGAAAATGACCTAGAGAAAATCCTTACCCTGTGGTTGTATTTTGGGAATCAAGTATTCTCAGACTTTAATGGCAATAATGCAATTAGTGAATTTAAACCTAGGATCAGGATGATTATGACCTTGATGAAGAGGCTATGTGGGAATATAATAACCACATATGTGGATAAAATATGGGTGTCCTTGGTCTATCTTTATTTTTTAAAGGGAGATCACCCCTCACCTTGGTGAAGTTATTAGCACCTATTTGTGTAGATAGATTTCTATAGTAAAGAAAATGACTAGGGGCCAATTTTAAATGATGCCATACTTGTTAGATGCCTTGATAACCACCACCAAGGTACCCAACCTTAGGTTATGGTAACCTAAAGAGACACAAATGGTTTCCTAATATTATTTAAAATTGCACACATTTAAATATGGGGACCCCATCCATTTTATCTATGACTATATCTATCCAGCCTTAACTAAGGTCATAACTAAGAATCAAATGGCAAAAGTCAAGAAATGAATTGAATCCATTGGTGATATATGGTTATATCCAAATTACACCATCATCATAGTTGAAGGAATCTAGGGCCAACCCCTCAAAATACCCATCCATGTCCCCAACAAGATTGTAGAACATGAGGTAGCTTACCAATTATTCCATGGTATAGACGGTCTGTGTAGAACAAAGAAGCAATGACTCCTCCACAACCTCCAAATAAATATTGGAAGGACCATATTCAAGAAATAGGAAAATTTAGAGGAAAGATATAGACATAGGACCTCTTTCAGTCTACAACTAGATGAACTGAGATAGTGGGATCTGCAAGAAAACATCAAGGGGCATCCAAAGGCCAAAGGGATAAACATGATTTATAAATACCAACTTGGAACCTATGACCCAATGTACACAAAGTCATATTATTTCATAAAGGTCTTGACAAGGTTTAAGAAATTCAACATCACTCCATAAGCTATGTTGAAAATGGAATAGAAAGGAAGTGATTGCAAGTGGTAGCTAGGATCTACATAATACCATTTGCTTAGTGGAGAGTCATCCAGACCTCCACAACCACAAACATAGATCCAAAATCTTGAGGAAATAAGACCATAATAAAGGAGACCTAGTGAAGTTGCTTCTTCTTCAACCAAGGCATAAGAACTAGGGTCACCAATTGAGGAGATTTAGGTGATAGCCTTAGACCTAGGTGAAATAGTTGAGGATGCACTACAAATGTTATCTTGCTCATCAATTAGATAAGGAATAAGTACACATAGAGGAGATTCAAACTAGGGAATTAAAAGAAAAGAATGGAAAGGATGTCACATTGTATTTATTCCTTGTTACCACACCTACTTGAAAGAGGAAAGTTGAGCTAGCATTGGTTTTAATAGGGAAGAAGAGACCCAAGTTAACCTTTAATTATCCTTTGACTGAGGCCAACCTTTTTAGGGATGAGAAACCAATCTAGGGCCCAACCATTCCTAGATGGTTCATATATGGCATATTGAAAAGAATGACAACTATACACCATCCTTGGGAAATAACGAAGTCTGTAAACATCATTTGACATGATGATCTCAAGCCATAGATTATGGATACTTTAGGGGAATTGAGTGGAACTTAGATTGAAACCCTTGCTCCTCAAGAGATATAATCTTCAGTTGGTGTCAATTTTTACCCAAAAACAACTAGTTTATAAAGAGTTACTAAAAATAATGTCATGATAGGTGGAGAAGAATTCACTTTCTATAAAATGGAACCATTCATTAGACTAACTCCTATTGACAGACATGTTGACCAAGCTTAACTTTAGGTCAAATTTGGACCCTTCTAGGTAAAAAACTTATTTTTAAATATGTTTATGGGTATAAATCATTTTCCTAGGTTATATTGTGGTTCAATTGATGTTATGTAATGTATTTATAGCCTTAGTCATGATTTCATTAGCTTATTTATCACTCTAAGTAATTTAATGCACTTTTAAGAGTCATAAAAGCAAGTGACATGGTTCTTAAGGTGCATAAGAAACTTATTTTCCTTGAAAACATCAAGAAGGTTAGATTCCTTATCAAAAATGTTAGTGAATCTAGTATATTGTAGGTTGTCTAACTAAAATTCAAGAAACATCTAAAAAATAGAGAAAATGACACTTGTACAACCCACAGTGAAGTGTGCCACATGGAAAAAGATCATGGAAAGCCTCTTAACCTTCTTAAAATTCATTTATATGTTTTTTTATTTGAAATTTTGATTTTAAATCCAAAATCATTCTGATCTTTTCTTGGTTTTCTAGACATACAAAAGTGACCTTCAAGTTTTTGCTTAGTACAGATAGATAAAAATGTTTCAAGATAAATGATTTTGAGAGATTTTATTACACTTATATACCTTCATTTAAATATAAATAGTTTTAATAATTGTGGCTTGTGTTTCATGAAACATCCTTATGATGTTGAGTGTACTTTTTTGCTAGTTGTTTCATGCACGCTAGAGGTTTTGCTTAATTTTAGTCAAATATGTATGAAACAATTGGTGGTGTTGGTTCTAGAATATTTTGGCTACCTCCTAAAATAGTATACATTCTTATTTTCATGCTTAATAATGTTTATATGAGCAATTGACTCTATGCTATAGGAAGGTGCTACCATGTGCAATCTTAGGCAAAGTTCATGTTTGTAGAGTGTTGTTCTCCTATAGGGATCTCATGTAGTTGGAAAATGATGTTACACAGGTATCAAAGTCCTAAAACCACCTCTTTCCATGTTTTGGTTTCACCATGTCACCTTTTGGGTATCTTGTAATCTTATCTTTCTCCATTGTCAATTCTTCACCCAACTTCACTTGTAGTAATAGGTTTAATTATTATTTGACTTGTTCATGGAAAGGTAATAAAGGTATATTATTTCTCCAAACCATCAGGAGTTGAGAGGAGTTCATTAATATGTTTGGAAAAAGTGCAAGTGTGTTCACAAGCCCATTCACCATGTTAGAACAATCATAAGATGCCAATGTCTACTTTATTCCAGATGTGTGCAAGTGGTTTCACATTGGAAAAGAAGTGTTGGAACTTGTTTGAAGGTGTTCCAAGTGAAAATCATGCATTCTAAGAGTTTTAAAATAGGTTTGAGCTTCCCATGAAGCCTTTCATCCACATTGTTACTCTATTCCACACTCACTATCTACACAACCCAATACATACCTATATGAGACATTGCTGATGTCATTTTGAGAGAAGTAAAGCCTGATATGGTTACAATATCTTGAGGTTACTAAAAATGTATTTGAATGTTTGATGAAATCATATAAATTTCATGGTCATGGATATTTTTGATATTGTTCATATTCAATTTATTGTTTGTACACTAAAATATCCACCTATAGGTGGCTGAGCAGGGTACTAAGATGCTTCTATGGAGAGTTTAAAACAATTTGAAACCTAATTAAGGTTTTGGTATGATAATAAAGCCTTGAAGAACCTATACAAAGTGGAAAATGGGTAAAATAAGTGTGTAACCATGTTGAGGAGACAACGAACTAATTTTAGGGAAGCGTTCCCTAAAATATCAAAATAGAGCTCAAAGGGGTTTTTGTGCACCCCTTATGACATATTTGCAAAAGGCTTGAAGGCATAAAATGAGGTGAATGTTGTGAACTATAGAATAGAAAATAACTCTACCAATAATGGAGGCCGTTAGGTCAGTGTAAGGTGAGACTAGAAAGCCTCAAAGTGGCCCTAAAAAATAATCAAAGAATGTTGTCTTATCTATAGGTTTGACAGTTTGAATAATATTTGACATCCTAGGAGAAAAAATGAACACACCTCTCATGCATAAGATGTTTCAACTAATGGAATGGTACACAAATGGATTAAAGGTTATCAAAATAAGATTGATACATTATCTTATAAGCCTATGGTCACCTACAAGTATCCTTCTAGCATGGGAATAGACACTTATAGGGGTTAGATAGGTAAGATAAGCAAACAATGAGTTAGGCAATGTCATTTAATGGTGTTTAGCCCATATAATGTAAGTTAGAGGTGATACAAATGTTATTTGACCTGAAGGTGGGTTTAAATAGGTCTTTTCACATCATGACTAGTCTTAGTTAAAGCTAATAACAACCTATAGGTAGGGTCTTAAGGGTGGAAGTATCTCAGTATAGGATATTGAACCTAAATTAATGTTGAGGTAGTATTTGAAAGCTTAAAAATAAGAGTAATATTTAAAAAAATTACCTTTTGAACATCAAAATCTCAAATAAGGGTCTCCCAACATCATAACCTAAGTCTAAGGAGCTATTACACACCCAGAACAATCTACAAACAAGGTGTCTCAGTTATAGCAAAAAATAAAACTCAAATTTGAAATTAAGGAGTATAAAAGGTGAGAATAATGTATAGGAAGATATAAAATGGTTATTATTATCATGGTTCAATGGATATTTTTTCACACTATGACCAAGCCTCAAAAAATCAAATGTAACCTACAGGCAGGCTTTAAAAGGCATGTGTCTCAGTCTAGCAAAGAAAGACTAAATTGAGAAATTAATGAACATATGAAGGGTAAAAATATTTTGGGGTATAATAAAATCATGTTATAATCTAAATTAACATCATGGTGACTTCATAGCTACAAACAAGATCAAAATAAGCCTACACTGGTCTATTACATCCCTATATACACCTACAACAGGTTACAGTCTTGGAGGTAGGGTAAGGGATGGACTTGTATATAAAAAAGAGTAAGGTTAAAATAAATTAAAATTGGTATTGATAGGTAAAAATTTGTTTAGACAAACTCAAAATTCTACCAAGGTGATCATCTACCTTCTTAACTTGGTGAAAGGGCAATAATCCCTATTGTGGGTTAGGAAACCATGTTTGCTCAATAAATGAATATGAAGAATCCATAGAAGAGAAGTGTTTTTGGTGATTTAAAAGATTAATAAGCATGCATTGAGAATGAATTTTTTTTTAAAATAATATATAAGCATTGTTTTATCTTTTAGAGGTCACTATTAGGAGGATTTGAAGAAAATGAAAGAAAATAAGGTTTTTAGAGGGTTTTTTTGGGCATTTTAAGCTAGTTAGGCACATAAATCAGGGATTATAGATAAACACTTTGGTAAAAATAATAATAATAACCTGAAAATAATCTTAAAATACTAAATTTTCCTTAGGGATGAGGGATATACTTCACTATTTTGTCTCAGAGGTCAGCTAGTCTAGGAAAATCAAGCTTTAGCAAAGCAAGCCAATGAGTACAAAATGGGAAAAGGGATTGATATGGAGATTTGGAAACCTTATAAAATATATTTTGAGGTGTATTGAATGAAATTAGGTCTAATTGACACTAATTTAGGTTTAAACCTACCAAGATGACCAAAATACCCCATGCATATAGTCCAACTAAGCAAGCTTTCACAAAGCCTAGTTAGTGAATGATAGAAAAGGGAGAAGAGGATTTATTGGGTGGTTGTGTGGTGATATTAAAAGTTTTAATTAATCATTAATAATAATTATTTACCAGCCCAAAAATTAGATATCAGTTCAAGTATCTCAAACTTGTAAGGTACATGCTAAACCCTTTAGGCCTTCAAGGGACCTAGAATCAATTGGGTGTCCATATTCACTTCTTACCCTTGGAAGGATATATATTTGAATGATAAATTATTAGGAGGTTTAAATATACATGTTTTAACTTGTGGTATTTAGAGGAACCTAAAATAAATCTATTTTTAGCTCAGAAAGAGTCCAAACATGCAAGAATGGAAGAAACAAGCTCAATGGGGGTGAATAAAAGTGCTCATATCTCCTCTAAGGGTTTGAATGGGAACCAAAGGAATTTTGAGAGATTATCATGGTCACCTAACATCAATTTTTTTAAATTTTTTGGCATGTATACTATCAAATATTTATGAACAAAGATTTAGACCAAAAACTATCTAAAACCCTACTAAACCCTTAACAAGGACCTAATGGACAAAATAAGCTTGGAGAGCTATCTAGATGACATAGTTTGAAAATGGAATATATTGGAAATTTTAGTGGAATAACTTAGGCTTCCTCCCATATCTTTGAGATGTACATATTTGCATGAATTACATGAAAATAGAGCATTTTTTACCATTTTATGTGTTTTGTAAGCTATATAAAGAGTCTCAAGATGAAATAAAATTTGAATAGAATATTAGAAATTGTAATAAATAAATATGGTCATTTATTTACATTAAAACACTCATAACTATCCAAACCAGATCTCTCATCTTAGCCAGTCAAAACTGGCATAGTGGAAACAAGGGTGAGAAGGGTGAAAAATCTAAGTGTGATCCTTTTTAAGTTGTACCTGAGTAATATAAGGCTACAAATAGTCTTTAAAAGTGTCATTAACTCCCTCCAATGTATTTTCATGCAAAAATGAATCCAATTTTGAAGACAAGTGTGAGGGGTGATTGAAAAAGTAGTTTTTTAGACTACAGGAAGTGATGGCTTCCTTCTAGGGGTTTTCAGATGAGTAAGAATGAAACCAATGCATGGAGATGCATTTTTGAATGGATTACATATAATTATAATCATCATACATATATATAGTTAGTTTAGGATGTTCAAATAGGTTCAAATTATGAAGGCAATTTTTTGAGCCAAAACTGGGAGTTTTATGCCACTTTCGACAAGTTTCATGACTTGTATTGACACTTAGGCCTCTTGAAATTTCATGGTTTGTTTCAAATATCTTTATAATAAAAATGTAACATATTTTATTAGTTGGATAGGTATCCAAGTGACCTTTTGACTTCCCTTGTCTTACTCTTCTCCTAAAGGCTATAAATATTGACTCTTTTGGATCTTTTTATTAGCCTCCGTTGGTTGATTATAAAACCCTATCAAATTTTGTGCTTGAATGTCTATTTAATAAATAAAGAAAGTGAATTTTACTACTTACATGATGTAAAATTGAGTGTTATTACAATCTTATTAGTCTTTTCTAGCATGTTATCCTTGATTATTCACCAAATGTGTAGAAGAGTATTGTTGTAGGTATTTTTTAGTGTCCTCTTTTAAGTGTGTGTATGTTTTAAAAGTGTTTCATGAATTTATTCCATAATGTAATCAGCCATTACCCTCCTAAGAATCAAAATACCTCTTGAACTTAGCATATGAAATATTTATGTGACAATCCATCTTGAGTTGTGAGTTTTGAGTGAAAGAAGTTGTGTTTATCTCTAAGTAGTATAGTTTTAGTCAATAAGAGGAAATTAAATATTGGTGCATCACATTTTTATTTTCTTAGTTTGTCTTCTAAACCCTTTTTATATATAATAAAAATTACACGATGTACATGAATCAATCCTAGATCAGATAAGATAGAGCACACCTACACTTCTAATTAGGTATAAACTTGTTAAGAGGGAGCATGACTAATATGGTGATCTAGTAGAACTGATTAGGGGATCACTTGTATCACCTGTCACAACATATCATGATAGGAAGGGTTTTAAACCCTATAATCTAACATAATCACATAACAACCCTAAAAGAGTCTTATGATTTGATATTTCACTTATGCTAATAAAAAAGAAATTAAACTATTCTAATAATAGGAAAATTAAACTAATCTAGTGCACACCAAATCTTGTGGCACAAAGTGGGGGTTACAACAAAATAAATAAACAACAACTAAACTAAACATAAATAAGAGACATATACTCATATCAATTCATATAAAATATTTATACATGGGAGAGAAGAATACATATTAAATTATCTATCTACTCTTACAAAGGATAAATAAATTTAGGAATACTTACCTTTGAAGATTAACCTATCGAGTCTCAATCTATCCCTTGTCCAAGGTGATTCATAAGAGATTGTTATGGATTGTAAGGATAACCAATATAAATTAGATCTAGGTTACACAAGCTACCTAAGCATCTAAAATAATTTTCCACAAGACAAGATCAAAGATCTAGAGAAAGTATTGAACCCTAAAGCTTTATTCCTCAATTAAACTGGTCAATAAGTAGATGTTCATTCACACTTCTTCACTTAATTATTATCTCTTATGAAATGGTGGTAAATGACCTTATATGTATAATAGTATCTTACCTAATTTTTTTTATGAATATTAGTGGTGTTAGGTTGACTGGGTCAACCTAGTACATTTGTGGGATAATGCCTAAAATCTATGCTAGGTCAGCTACTATGCTAATAAACCAAAAGAGCTAAAATGTCCAAAAAATACACTAGGTTGACCAAGTTAACCTAATGTATTGAATAGTTCAAAAGGCTAACAAGGCAAGAAATGAAGGAATAAAGAATGATAATGATTGGAATGGATAGGGAAAACAAAAATGAGCTTAGGATTCATGGTTTTAAGAGGCTACTGTGGATGGCAAGTGGTAAAAGAAACAATAATCTTATGAAGTACTGATGGTCTATCCATCCCTTTCTTGGTACACCCATTAAGGTGTGCACTAAGAGATATTGAGACTTGATAGGTTCCTAAGAGAAACAAAGTGTCAGTAATCAATAGAATTTTGAAAATATTACGTGTATACATATGCCCTTGTTGAAGCTCATCATGTGTCATGTAAGTGCAACACAAGATGGTGCTTCGGAGATAGAACATGATAACACATAATGTTGATGCTAAGTATGGTGAAGTAAGAAGAAAATAAGGTAAATGAAAGTAAAAAATTAGAAAATAGATGCCTTTAACATACCTTAATGTTTTAGATAAATAAGAATATTAACAGAAAGTGAAGGCATCCAATGTAAAGTACACTAGATGAACCTATAGAAGTTAGTGAAAAAAATAGCAAAAAATTGAAATTTTTGGAAGATAGACATATGATAGTGTAAAATAATGTCTACATCACCATGAATCCAATGCATTTTATGGATTGCAAAAAATTTGGGAAGAAACAAAGATATGAGCAAAACAAGGAATATGAATGAAAATAAATGAAAGATTTGATTTTCTAAAAATTAGTTTTAAATAGGAAAAATAGAAGTCATTCTATTATTTGGATTTGTGAAAGATAGGAAAGAGAGGTCACTTAGATGGAGGTTGAGATGGAAATGAGCTATAACATCCAGGTTCAAGCTGAGGAGGGAACCTATCAAGGAGGTATTAGGAGGATTCACATATGGCGAGACTATGCTAGGTGATTGTGCAAATGAAATTATCATATGATCTAAGACATATCTAGGTAAGAAGATGGTTGAATTATTATTTTTTACTTAAGTGCTTATTTGGTAGTAGAGAGATATAGATAGATATTATGATATATGACAATGATCTAATATCCATCTAGTGTGATTTTGTAGGCATACATTAAGGATGAGGAAGAGAGATGGGGTCCCTAGTTAGAGGAGTACTCCATGATGTCTTGGATGAGACTTTATAGCTAGACTAACCCATGAATCTAGAGGATCTGAGTGTACCATCTACCCCAGCTTAGGCAAGCTAGTTTAGACTAGTAGGAGATGATGTGAGGTAGATACAGATGAAAAGAGAAAGGGTACAAACATTAGTAGAGATGGGTGTAGGAGAGAGGTAGGCTTGGTAGGCCCTATCTAATGAGAGATCTGTGCATCTAGAGATAGTGACACAAATGACACAGGCATATATAACAATCCAGACCTAGCTAATATATGCACATGCAGTGACCCAGACCAAGTTGGTATAGGCATAGCTGCAGATAGCACATATATAGGGATAAGTAGAGGGATTGAGATCTTGAACTACTTCATTATAGGATAACATTTAGAGGAGTTAGATCGAGGCCTTAGTAGGAAGTGGGATAGGCCATGGGATAGACATGATGGAGCCTAGCCCTAGAGATGGAACACTGTATAAGGTTGTATCAAACTCTTGATATATATATATATATATATATATATATATATATATATATATATATATATATATATATATATATATATATATATATATATATATATATATATATATATATATATATATATATATATATATATATATATATGATGTATCACTTTGGCTTATTGGTGTTGATTGTGTATGTGGTTATCATGATGGTTTTTCTTGTCATTATGTTGGTTGTGTATGTGGATGCTTTGGATATATTTATTTCTAGGACATGTATTTGGATTTTTTGTATATGCTATAGGAAATATATGTGATGTGGCTTCTTTTCTATATTTATGAAAAAAACATACATGGCTAAAAATAAATTGGAGAAAAGACTTGGAAAAATATAATCAATCAAAGAAAAGTACTACACACTAGTTCAAGTTGGGAAATGTGTAATAACAAAAAATTACTAAGTATAAAAATACAAGAAAAATGTCAAACAAGATGGTAAAAAGGGATCTATTTTTACACCAATGTGAAAGATTTTTGTACCAAATTAAAACAAGTAAAATCATGCTAAATATCACGTTGGGAAGTATGACCACAAAGTAATAAAATGGAAGGTATGTAGAAGGGTACAAATGGTGATAAAAAACAAATCAAAATTTAAGTCAATCAATTATACTATTTCATGATGGGAAGTAAAAAATAAAAACAAAATTTGTAAAAACTTGGTCTTAGATTTATCATACTTATTCAATTTGGGAAGTATGAAAAATTCAAGAAATGGTTGTAATCTTACATGCACTTAGAAAATAAGAAAATAAAAGGTGAAAGAAAAATAAAGTAAGAATAAAACATACTAATTAAAGTTGGGAATCATGTCAAATTACGTATAACCTCATAATAAATCAAATCTTATCTCTTATTTGACACATCTAATTTGATTATGACTTGTTTATTGGAATTTTTTTGTGAGGACAGCCAGGTCCTATCCATGGTCTTACACTACATCTCACAAAATAAAAACCCTAGGGGTACCAAATCAAGATTGGTAAGTATAAGGATAAGGTAATGGTAAATCAAGGATGTGGGTAAGAGGATGGAAAATATGGTAACTTGTGATGGATTTTGGGTCCTATCCATGTTCTTACAAAGTAAATCACAAATGAAATCCCATGAGGATTGATCAATAATCAAAATAATATCTCATAAGAGGAAATATGAGTAAAGGGAATGAAATATAGAGTGTAAGAAGCAAGACATAGACATCTTAAGAGAAGACTTTAGGAGGCAAGAGGCATACTAAGGACATGAGAAGACATTAAGTGACTAGTGGTCATCTATGTACAAAGGAAACATATTCTCTATAGACACATATCTTTGTAGGTAGATAAGTGTGCTACTAAGATCAACTCATGAAGGTAGATTGGTACAATAAAAAGTAAAATGGACCTACCTCACAATGACATGTTCCTCACTCCTTACGAACCCTTACAGAGTCTTTAATCTACTATGAAGATTGGGTACTTGCATGAGAAATTAGGTAGCATTAGAAGTTTATTTTTATTCTCCTCTTCTAACATACTAGCATACCTCACCATAAAGGACCTAGACTCTATTTTGAGGACAAATATGGAAGTTTGAGCTTTGAATAGAAGAAGGAGATGTGCTTTGAATCATGTGTTTTAGTGTGATTTGACTTTTAAGATATTTTTGCCTTTTGATATCATTACCTTTTATTTAAATGATTTGAATTTTAAATTTATTTTTAAGGCTTTTAAATATTCCTCCTCCATAAAGATTTGGATGACCAATCATGATAGAGATAGTGATACACATGAATAAAGTGTAGGCTAAGGATAAAGGAAGCTAACTAACCCACGACAAAAGATTGAATAGGATACTTAGGCTTGACAATGAATAAGTATGTGATCACAAGACTTAATCAAGTATATGCTTAGTTTGTGAAAAAAGGGAAGAAGGGAAAGAGGAGATCCAAAGGTGGACCAGTAATAGGAAATAATAATGAGAAATATTATTTGTGAACTAATCACATGGAAATAGGAGATAGTAACCAAATGGAAGAGGGTAGATATAACCAAGTAACCATGACAACTATCTGTGAAAAATAAAGATAAGAAAATAAATAATCATGAAGATATAAGGGAAGAGTTTTGAGAAAAACTCTAAAGGAAAAGAAATTAATGATAAGGGAAAAATAGAAATGATAAAGCAAATAAAATCATATGTGAAATTAAAATTAATAACATAAGCTAACAATAGTACAATAAAAAGGAAAAACATGATATAAGATAAGAAATAATTTGACATAGTGTCAAATAATATAATTGAGATAAAAAATAAGATTGGAGCATACATCCAATCCAAATTTAAATGATAAATCACCATGCATGTACTCATAAATAATAGTAAATATATCCACACAAATTATTCAAGACATCAGATAAATCTCTATGAAGCTAAATATGAACTGCTACTAATGTCTCATCAATCTTTGTTGAATACTGTACAAATGCTTCTTTTCTATTCTCTTCAACTAAAAAAGTAGGAATAATCATTATATCATGTTGATTAGGGAAATTAGGGAAATTATGGTGAGGAAAATGTGTGGGAACAAGATCTATGGGAGATGTAGGAATCATTTGTGGAGAAGGATCCATGGGTGAAGGAGGATCCACGGGTGGAGAAGGAGCCACAAGTGGAGGGATAGAAGGTGGTGAAGGGACCACATGAGGTGTAGCAATGGGAGAGTAAGGAAGAGTGTTATTATGAGAATGACCTATGGGAGGAATGGTAGAAGGTCTAAGAATAATTGTAATATGGTCCTTAAGGTACTGCTAAAGGAGATGATAATGATCAGTATGAGGTGTGCCACATTAGTGCTATATAAAATACCTCTCACCATACCTAGGTATATATTAAGGAAGGATATTTGGAGGAGGTAAGGTAGTGTCTATTGATGGGGAAGAATGATTCAAGGTGTTTTCATAACTTATAACAATGGGTGGAAGAGTGACTATCTATCCTATGAGAGTAATAGATAGCTTGTGAGTATTTTTAGGAAGAATACTTATAGGAGAAGATGTAACAGGCATGGAATAAGAAAGAGATGGATCATCAGCCCATTTGGTGGGCAAAGGATCCATCCTAGGTAAAGGAAATAAATCATCACTAATAGGACATGGTGATGAATAAGGAATGGAACTAGGCTCAATAGGAGGAACACTAGTGAAAGAAGCAAGAGTACACTCAAAAATAGTGAAAGTAACAATAATAACTAGTTCTAACATAGGTTCCACTGTGGGAGGAGTGGAATCAACATAAGGTCTAAGAATAGGAGCACTAACCTTAGGGGTAAACTAATGATGGGAGTCAAGGAACCTAGCAAAATTTTAAGGTTAGGTCATATCATGATCCATGAGCATAGTCCTATGGGGTGCCTTAGAAATTAGAGGTGGAAGCATCATCTTTTTTCTATGATAAAGGGAAAAAATGCAAGAATAAGGAACTATAAATTTTGGAACATGAGAAGATACATGAAAAGATTGAAGTAAATAAATAAGAATGATAATGTACAATTTTAGCATCACAAGCCTATACAAGGATACCTAATAAATGATCATCTAAAGAATAACCATCATCATAATATGGCATATGAAGATCAAAGACACAAGTTAGAATAACTTTATCATTAGAAGAAGCATGGTGAATATAATGCCATGTCTTGGATAAGACTACGAGAATGAGGTTGTAAGGAAGTAGGAAGGTATGAGATGAGATGAGGCATGAGATCAAAAGTTTTAATATTTAAGTTAATGTCATTAAGATCATCATCAAAGTTTAAAAGGTTTGGAGGAATGTTATCAATGAGCTCAAGATTTCCATTGTAACCTCTAGTTAAGTTAACATGAAAATTTAAGCATTGTGACTCAAGGAATGGAATGCTAAGAAAAGGCTCAAGAGTATGAATCTTAAAAACACCATGATCTTGTAATTATTCAAAATTTCAAGGGTTAATATCTCCTTGAATCCTGTAGATGGTTCCATTATGATGATATTTAACACATTGATAGGCAAAAGAACTGATAGATCTCATATGATGAGTGTGTGGCCTACCAAGAAAGATGTTATAGGAAAGGGGAAAGTTAAAGATCATAAACTTCACATGAATGGTAATAGGTATGATATTAATTGGAAGCTACACACACCCAGGATGAGGCATTTTATTTATATCATATCCTTAGCAGGTGCTATGTGTAGACTTGAGATTGCATTTTGAATATCTAAAGTTCTAAACAAAATCAAGAGAAAAAAAATAGGTGTTAGAACCCTCATTAATCAATGCTCATTTAGCTTATATATCACTTATTTGAATGCTAATACATAAGGGAGGATCATCTGCATGAAGTATAATCTCATCAAGAATCATAGATGAGATTGGAAATTTCAAAGAAAGAGAAGTGTTGATAGTTTCATCAACATTGATGGACATCTCTTCACATCATTGCAAGATACTATCCTTAGAACCAGATAAGGTTACCTCCCATGCTACTAAACAAGGATGAGGAACATTCATCTCAAATAATAGTTACATAATATGGTTATGATGATGGGGAGAGGTCCTTATAAGATCAAGAAATGGAATTTGAGATGGGAGATTAGTGAGCTTTGCAATGGGATCCCACTCATTGTAACCCATGAGAAGATTGTTAGATATAGGTGCGTAATGGCTAAGGACGTATTCAAAAGGTGGATCCAAAGAGCATTTAAATTTGTGTTAATAAAAATGAGAAGGTTGAGAAGAAATTTGTAAACTATTTGGTGATGAAACAATAGGTTTAGATTGATCTTGAGAAGTAGAAGATGTGTTAATAGAAGGTTGATTATTATTGGAAGATTGATTATCATTGGTATTCGAAGATGATGAAAGAATGATAGAAATAGAATGGGATGTGTTATCTAAGGGAGAATAAAAAATTGGACCATCATCAAAGGTTATAAGATCTTCTTGCCCTAACTCATTCAAATGAGTTAGAGAAGAATTTTAGATAACATGATATGTCTTAAAAGGAGGTAGGGTGTAGATAGGTTGAGAATTGATGAAAGCCACCACCCTTTAAATATTAGTCATGCCAACCACATTATCTTCAGAAGTTGGTTTAAGAAGACTTTATACATTATTGGTGGAAGGATTGGGCTTGTCATGGTTTTCTTTAATAGGTTCATGATTAGGTAAAGGATATTTATAGGTAGTTAAATGAGAATTTTATTGATTCAAGGCTTGAGTTTTATCATGAGTTTTCTAGTCATTAAAATCAATCTCATAATCTTATTGATTATTGTGAATGATAAAATCATAATAAAAATTAGGTCCAAGAAGAAAATCTATAGCTAAATTACGAAGATATCTACAAGTCTCAAGAAAGTGACCCCAACTAGCATGAAACCAACAAAAATTGCTAGGATCATATAAGGATTTCATAGGATGAGTAGGGTCATTCTCTCAAGGAAGAGGCCTAGGTAGACATTTAAGTAATTTAGCTAAGGAAAGAGGTTTGTGAATATTAATGTTATTTGGTGAATAAAAATGAGGATTCACAAATTGTTGAGAAGGAGTTGGTTCTGAAGAAGGGGTAGGAATGATAGCTTGAACATTGTGATTGGTATCATATGAATTAGTAACACCATCATTAGTAATATTTTAGTTTTTATTTTTAGGTAATAGACGAGGACCTATGAAAGGTTGGGGTGGCTTAAATTGATGCATAAGGTAATCTTGTTATCTGGCTTGGTTAATGGCCTCCTCCAAAGTACATGGAGAGAGGGTATGGACTCGATATTGTAATTTAAGATAAAGAGCATTAGTAAAGATATGAAAGAGAATGTCATCTACTATGTTATGTTCACATTTGTTTAACAAATTATTCCATCACTTAACAAAGGCTTGGGTAGTTTCATTTTCATTTTATTTGCAATTGATGAAATGGGCCAAAGTGTTTTTAGGAAGATCACTAGTTTGAAATTATTGAACTAAAGTATTTACTAAGTCCTCCAAAATATTGATATAGTGTGTTCTAAGTTAATTGTACCAATACAAGGCATCACCTATAAAGGTTTGGGCACGGATTTTGGTAGAAATAAAGGTGTTTAATTTGAACCAATACTTATAAAGGTTTCCAAATGTCTTAAGATGAAGGGTAGGATCGGTTGATCCATTATAAGAGATTATAGGTGTTATACCTCCTATATCAATGTTAACAATTTGAGTGGTAAGAGGTTAATTTTGTAGATGCTTGATGGTTTTATTGACTAAAATAAGTTGAGTAATGATATTTCCTTGAGAATATTAAATAGGTGGAGGAGGAACACTTTAGTTATATGTACCCCAAGCCATTGGTTAAGGGTTGAATTGAAGATTAAGAAGATGATTTTGCATTATCATCATTTGATTGAAAGTTTACAATAATAGTTGATAAGTTTGATTAGTTTTATTAGAAGAAGTAGTATTGGTGTTTGTGTTGGTATTAGTGGCTTGGGTACCACTATTAGTGTTGGTATGAGCTTGAGAAGAGTTATGAGAATTTAATTCACTAGTGGAAAATTTTTCTTGTGGTTCAAAAGATGAACTAGTGAATGATTTAGAGGAAGAAGCACTAGAAGCATGATTACCTTGGGTAGAAAAAAATGAGATAGTGGAAGGATTAAAGATAGCGGATCTTAAGATAGGACCACTATATGTAGAACCAATGATGGGAGTTGAGATACTAATTATGAAGGTGGAAGAAGTTAAAGAAGAATATGTCATGGCATAAGGAGTCAATATTTAAAGAAGATTTTGAGAAGTAAATAAGTTAGTACCCCTAAATCTAGTTGATAAAGTAGCAGTAGGATAATGAGGCTCTTCAACTTGACCACTAATCATAAGGTTATATATGGTAGAGGGATCCTTCCCTCTATATTGAAGAAATTTGGAAATAAAAAAGAGCATTTTGAGAGTATACTTTAACTTAGGCTGATCCTCTAAGAGAAGAGGAGGGTTTTTATGTAAAGAGGTATTATGAGGATCCTCATAGTTCATTGTATGCATTGTAATATGAACATTACTAGCATTTTCTAGAGGAAACCTACTTTTTTATGGGAGAACCTATGAGGATTGGTAAACTCCATCATTTATATTGAATAAAATTAAACATTGTCAACAAAAATATATTACATGATGAAAGGAATAAATGTAAGATGATAAAGTAATTAATTAGAAGGTGACTAAAACTTAACTAGGTCAACCTAATCGACCTAGCGTAAAAACAAGGACTGTGAAACTAAACTAGGTCCACAAGATCAACCTAGTACAGAGAACAAAAACTAACAAAAAGAGGGAAAATTATTATAAATAGTGATACATTGACCAAGTCTACCTAATGTAGTGTATAGGGGTTGGAAAATATGCTAGGTTGATAGGGTTAACCTAGTGTAGTAAATAGAAAGCAAAAGAAAGAGATGATGATAAGTTTGTGATATAAAATAAGATAGTTTGAAGTTGATATAATAAAGTAAATACCAAAAGTAAATAGAAAATAAATTAAATTGATGTGAGCCAATACAATTGATGCACATAAAGGAAAATATTTCACTAATGCTAGCTAATGAAAGTGCTTACACACACAATTGAGTAAATAACAAGCATATAACTTGGAAAGTAAAGCTACCTAATTGGTCAACCTATAATATTAATTATATTATAAAGAATGATTTTAAATGATATTTATTTTGTTGTAATAAAGGAACTAGATAGAAATATATGGATGGTTTTAGGTGAGTTTAGGATGATAGTGACTATAGTGGTAATGATACAGGCTTGGTATTGAGGCCTTCCCCCTCACTTCACACACCAAAAAAATAAGGGTGTCAAGTGCTTATGTAGAATATATCATTAACCATGATTTATACTTGACCAAAGTATTAAGTTAGCCTCCCCCTTACTGATGAAATCCAAGTAGGTTGGCCTAGGTAGTCAAATGTTAAAATGCTTATTGATATTATGTGATTTGGATGTGTGCACAAAATAGAAATAGTGAAACTAAGTTGTTAATTAAAAACTTCCTGATTATACTATGTGAATTGTTATAAGCATGAAAATAGATTTAAAAAAAGATGTGATTAACATACAAGGTGAATTCCAACTTTGAAACAAGATATAGTGAAAACACTATATGCACAAATTATAGAACTAGGTCGATAGATTCGAGCTACTACTACTAAAGATAGGGTCTAGAAAACTTACTTGGTTGACTAGGTCAACCTAGTTATTTCAGATAGCATATAGAACATAGAACTGGGTTGACTAGGTCGATTTAATTGGTTATGTAGGGTCATTTTTGAAGACTACAAATTTGAATGGAAAGTACAAAATAGAAAAGTATAGAGAAGTATAAACTCACTCGAATGGTTTAGAGGTGAAATCAAAGAAGATTGATGATCAATAACCTTAGATAAAACTATCAAAATCCTATAAACTGGGTTGAGAAGGTTTACTAAGAAATATAAAAACTTGCTACAGAAGCTAAAAAAGTGCTAAAAATGTACTAGGTTGACCTAGTTGACCTAGTTGACTGAATTAGAAGTCTAATAATGTACTAGGTCAAGCTATTTAACTAAGTATGGTAATTTCAAAGTCTATAAAACTAAAACATGTAATGGGTCAAGCTAATTGATCAAGCTATATAGAAACATGTTGCAAAGTGGATGAAAATTTGCTAGGTTGACCTAGTTGATCCTAGTCGGCTAAATTAGAAGTCTAAAAAATGCTAAAAATCTATACTAGGGTGAGTTGATTGATACAGTTGCCTATTCTTATGCATAGAGAAAAATAACTAGGTCAATATAATTTAATAACTATGTCAAAATATATAATATAAATGATAATCAAAATAGTTAAATAAATGAAATAAAAGTGAACAAATATTGTAAGGGTTTGATTCACATCAGTTTCACTAGAATGTAATGAAGGTGAAGCCAAAGTGAAGCTAATGATAAATAATAAAGGAAACAAAAATGGAAACATGAAGACAATCCAACTAGTGGTGGGATAGAATTTCAATTAGGTTCACCAAAATGTATGCAATCAAAATTACATGATGTACATGAATCAATCCTAGATTAAATAAGATAGATCACACATACACTTCCAATTGGGTATAAACTTGTTAAGTGGGAGCATGACCAATATGGGGATATACTAGACCCAATTTGGGGATCACTTGTATCACTTGTCATAACATATCATGCTAGGAAGGGTTTCAAAGCCTACAATCTAACACAATTGTAAAACAACCCTAAAAGAGTCCTATGATTTGATATTTCACTTATGCTAATAAAAAATAAATCAAACTATTATAATAACAAGAAAAGTAAACTAATATAGTGAACACCAAAGATTGTGGAATAAAGTGGGGTTAGAATAAAATAAATAAAAAATAACTAAATGAAACATACATAGGAGACATATACTCATACCAATGTATATGAAATCCTAATACATGGGAGAGAAGAATACATAATGCATTATCCATCGAATCTTACAAAGGAGAAATAAATTTAGGAATACTTACCTTTAAAGATGAACCTATCGAGTCTCAATCTCTCCCTTGACCAAGGTGCTTCACAAGAGATTGATGTGGCTTGTAACGATAACCAAGATAAATCAGTGTTAGCCTATATAACCTACCTAAGCATCTAATAGAATTCTCCACAAGACAAGATTAGAGCTCCAAATAAATTATTTAACACTAAATATTTATTCCTCAAGTAGAATGGTCAATAAGTAGATATTCATTCACACTTCTTCACTTAATTCTTATCTCTTTTGAAATGGTGGTAAATGACCCTATATATATAGTAGTATCCTAACTAAAAATATTTAGACATGTCAGTTGTGCTAGGTTGATTGGGTCGACCTATCATGTTTGAGGGCTAATGTCTAAAGTCTGTGCTAGGTTGACTAGTATGTTAATAAGCCGAAAGAGCTAAAATGTCCCTACAATACACTATGTTGACTAGGTTGACCTAGTGTATTGAATGGGTCAAAAGGGTAACAAGGAAATAAGAAAAGGAATAAAGCATGATAATGATTGGAATGTATAGGAAAGAGAAGAATAATCCTACGTTTCATGGTTTTAGGAGGCTAGTGTGTGGATGGCAATTGGCAAAAGGAACAACAATCTAAAGAAGAATCAATGATCTACCTAACCCTTTCTTGGTGTACCCCTTAAGGTGTGTACTTAGAGATATTGAGACTCGATAGGTTCTCGTAAGATACAAAGTGTCAGTAATCAATAAAAGTTTGAAAATATTATGTGTATACACTTTTTATATAGAGTTCATAAATAATAAAGTGTTTGAAAGAGTGCATCAAGGGAACTAGCCCTTCTATAGATTCATCTCAAAAAATTATTACCCACAACAATAGAGACGTTTCCATTATGCCACTTAGATGAGGATAGTTAGGTATCTCCTTAAGGGGTACAAATCTATGTGACAATAGTTTTTAGCATGCCCAATGGAACTCTACATCCTAGAATATTGTCTAATAATGGTGTTAGTCTTGGCATAGTTACAACTACAAGAGCATCTACATTCAGTACCTGATGACTCCACTAAAGTTTTGAAATCTTTGGTTACTGATTAGTCTTTAATTTCCATGCCAAAGGTGACTACTAGGGTTGTTGTTAAAGGTATACCCTTTTAGTTTGTGCAATTACCTTTATATTCTATCAAAAAGTTTAGGTTTATAAATACTCATCCTTACTACATTCCAATATGGCTAGGACAACCTATTTTACCTTTAACTAGATCATCTCCTTTGAATCTTTCCCAATATGATAAAATTCTTGGAGTGTCCCTTAAAAGTGTTCCATATTTTAGTGGAGAAGGTCATATTACTCCCATTAAACACATTAGAGACATATAAAACTTATACAATATCCATAATATCACTCAAGAGAATGTGGATATTAGGATATTGGCATTGTATTTAAAAGGGAAAGATTTAGATTGGTATGGGACTCTACCTAAAAAATTTATTAATTCATGGGATGAACTAGGAGATTTATTGACTAAGATGTTTGGAGAGAAGAGTGATCATCTATCACTAGCTAAAAAATTGACCACTATAAAAATGGCACCACAAGTGTTTATGCAATATTTTAACATTATATTTTTAAAAACATGGGATATGATCCTAGCCCTTGTGAGACCTACCCCAAATTATGCCTTTTTGTATTATCTAAAAGCATTGAATAGTGAAGTAGCCATGATGATACAATCTATGGGTGGGAATACACTACCTTTTACCTATGAGATAACTATAAATGTTGATAATTATCTTATTAAATTAATGAATATTTATCTTAGGCCACCAATGCCATTGGTCCCTAATTTGTAGTTTCCTAGTCAAGTTGCATTACATAGCTTAGCTCCTTTGCCTAATGAATAAAAGTATACCATTGACCCAAATAATGAGATCAATGAAGTCAATATTTTTGTCCAAAGTGTTTATAATGAATTAGTTTCCCTCAAAAATAAAAAATATCAAATTTATATGCCATAATAGTCTTAAAATTAATTTGGGCAAAAAAATAGCTCTCGTTTTCAAGGTAATAATCAAGGATAAGGTCAAATCACTCAAGTTATGCCTTACAAAATTTATAATCCTAATGCCCCATTATCTTCCAAATCTCTTTTTCCCACTCAAAATAACATTATTCAAGAACAACCATGATATCCCTCCTATGACCAAAATCAAGGCCAAGTTACATATGCCAATGAAATGCCTAGTCATGACATGACAATGCAAGGCAATCAAGCATCTCAAGTTTCCACTTTTGAGGTTCAAATGCAAAATTGAATGGACAATGGAAAAAAAAATATTATTATACTCTCATAAATCATTTGGAGGGAGATTTTTGTGCCACCAATCATTTGGGGAATTCAAGCAATTTGAATGCTAGTGTTTCCTCTAACACTAGGTCTAAGAAGCATGATGTTGAAAAGCCAGAAGGAGATAATAAAGGAGCTATTTTGATTCCTACATAATCTTCAATAGTGGTTGGGTCTAAATCATCCCCTAAGGTGTAATAGAATTAGAATTTTTAGAATGTAAGGCCTGATCCTACACATCCACCTTCACAAGCTAGACCACAATGTACTAGTGCTTCCAAAGAGCCTTTCAAGGTGGTCAATCCTTCTATCAAATTTTTGGAATAGATAAATAATTTAAATATGAATATTTGATTATGGGATTCATTGGAAATACTAGGATAAAAGGACATGCTTCAAAATGAATTGCAAGGACTAGGTAAGGAAGTTGGATCAACTAGGATTGAGAAAGTTATTTTGGTGAATGGAACTCAACCCATTGATGGAAAAGTAAATAAAAATGATAAGAATCATCCTTTTTATTTATCCTTTATCATTGGTGATTTCTTATTTCATAATTTCATCATAGATAGTGGGGCTAATACTTTAGTTATGCCCAAGTCTATAGTGGATAAACTAGGCCTCAAGTATGAACCAATGGCTAAAAGAGTTCTAAAATTGGATGGATCACAATAAAGACCTTGGGAATAATCAAGGAATTGAATATGATTTTACATGTGTCTCCCACTTTTTCTATCCCTCATGATGTTATTGTTGTAGATTTACCCCCATACTTTTCCCTTTATTTGTCAAGAGAGTTTATAGCTAAGATAGGTGGATACTTGGCAGCTAATTAGTCCTATATGGTTTTTTGGACAAAGAATGGTACCAAGGTGAAGATTAAATCAAATCCTATCCATTAGAATAACTTATATCTTTACATGAAAAAAGTGGTAAATGTCAATTATGCCATTAATGGTGAGGAAGAACTTTACATAGATCAATCTCCAACATCTTCTCTTGAGGGAGGTTTTGATTTGTATTTAGATGAATAAGGAGATTAAAATTGTGAGCATGATCATTACAAATTCATAGAGGAGGCTAGTCTTGGAGTGTATTGCATTCATGAGGAATCTTTCATTCCAAAATTGATGAAGCCATGTGAAAACATGGATGGTTTATGGAAGATATTATTTGATCGATCTAGAAGTAAGACTAGGGCAGGTGGGGGAGAAATATTGGTTTCCCCATCCAAGAAAAGGTACTATTCCACTTTTAGATTTCACTTCTCTTGTACTTGTAATGTGGAAAAATATGAGGCCCTTATTCATGGCCTTTAGTGGGATAGGGAAATAGGTGTGAAATATTTACAAGTGTATGATGATAGTGATTTGATTATGAATCAAGTAAGAGGCCAAAATGTGACTAAGAAATATTTTCTTAACTCCTATAAGCATAGAGTGTGGGATTTTGTGGAGGATTTCCAAGATTTCAACATCCAATCCATCCCAAGAGAAGACAACAATCATGTTGATAGGTTGGCAACAATTGGAGCTCAGTTTGATTTTCTAAAAGGGATAAGAAAAGATAAGAACTAGCCACATCTCAAGGTGATTGTAAGGCCATCCATCCTTGATAATGTCACTAATTGGCAAGTGTTTTATAGTGACCAAAAAATATAGATTTTTTTATAAGAGGAGGCTATGTTTTGTTCCAAAAATTAGTCCAAACTACAACAATAATATGGAGGGCAGATTGTATAATTAAAGTCAAACAAGATCCCTAAAGGCTTAGTCACACTTGAGAGTATCTTAAATGGTGATAAATAGCTAAAGAAAGAAAAGGTAAGCATGTATACTAAACAAAAAAACTATGAGAAAGTTCAAATATTTAAGGATAAATTTCTTTCACTTGGGAAGGTATGTACTAGTGAAGAGAAACATGCTTTCATTGAGTTATGCAAGGATTTTTTTGATGTTTTTGTATGAGAATATAGTGATTTGATAAAAAATTGACTCAACATGCCATAGAGATAGTTGATAATGCTAAGCCTATAAATAAAATACAAAGGCCAATCAATCCTAAGATTAAGCCACTCATGAAGAAGGAACTTACTAAGTTGATTGAGTCCAAAATTAGTTTTCATATTAAGCATTCATCTTGGTTGGCAAACTTAGTCCTTGTTAGGAAGAAGAATGGATAAATTAGGTTATGTGTTTATTTTAGGGACTTTGATAGAGTTTCCTTAAAGGACCATTATCCTCTTCCATCCATGGAGAAAATTTTACAAGTTGTGGTGGATAGTGAAAGGTTTTATCTCCTTGATGGATATTCTAGGTATAATCAAATTTTGGTAAAGGAAAGTGACTAATATAAGACATCCTTTACTAATAAATATGGTACATATAATTATATAAAAATTCCTTTCATCTTGTCTAATGCTAGATCTACATTTAAATGTGTAATGGAATAGGATTTTCAAGGACTAATAAATGACATTATGTTGGTGTGTCTTGATGATATCATAGTTTTTTCTAAGGATACAAACGATCACTTGAATCACCTTAGGTAGATTTTTGAGAGATGTACAAATTTTGAAATATATATTAACACAAAGAAGTGTGTGTTTTTTATCCATGAAGGAAAACTTTTAGGACACATTTTTTCAAAGAAGAACCTATCCATAGATTCTTAAAGGGTTAGTGAAATCTTGGCATTAGCTTTGCACAAACACAAGAAAGGTCTGAAAAGTTTATTTGGAAAAATAAATTTTATAAGGAGGTTTATTACTTATTTTTATAATTTAGTCAAGGCTATAACCTCTATGATAAGGAAATATAAACTTTTCACTTGGACAAGAAGAAGGAAGGAGAGTTTTGAAGACATCAAACAAGCCATTGCTCAAGCTCCAACTCTTACAAGTCCTAATTTATCAAAGGATTTAAATTTCTATACCTTTGGAAATGATGAGGTATTTTTTTTCATGCTTACTCAATAAAATGAATAAAAATTTGAGCAACCTCTCACCTTCTTTAGTCAAGGATTGGAGGGCTATTAGGTAATATACACCTATCTTAAGAAGCAAGTACTTTCAATTGTTAGAAGTCTAAATAAGTTTGGTCATATGTTATCTAACAGCAATATTCACATACTGGTACCTCATCTTAGTGTCATAGACTTCCTTTTGATCATATTTTTGAATGAAAAAAGGGTTGGTTGGATTGAAAAAGTGATGGAGTATGATGTATAAATCAAGACAACCAAGCTAGTGAAAGGAAAGTGGTTATGTGAGCAACTTTATTCAAATTTGAAGGAACAAAAAGAGGTTTTTTTAACACTTCATGATGACCCTATGACAACTACATCCTCATCAATGAAGAGATAGACACAATATATGATCCATTTTATTCAAACCAATGAGTGTCCACAAGGCCTAAATAGAGCTAGAAGAAGGTACTTCAGATTACAATATATTCCTTATGTACTTGTTGATGGAGTGTTTTTTAAAAAGGAATTATTTGGTGTGTTATTTAGGTGTGTTTAATTAGATCAGGTTGAAAAAATATTGCTTGAGTTTTATGATGGACCAATTGGTGGCCACTTTACTTCAAAAACCACAACTACTAAGATTATGAGGTCCTTTTGGCCAACATTGTTCAAAGACACCCATGCTTGGGTAAGGAAGTGTCAAAAAATTTCTCTCTTTTATTGTAAACAAAATCTTTTAGCCTTGCCTCTTCATCTAATACAAGTAGACATGCCTTTTATGTAATGGGGTCTAGATTTCAAAGGCCTAATCAACCCACCTTCTAATGCTAGTCACAAGTGGGTGTTGACTACTAAAAATTACTTTAAAAGATGGGTGGAGGTTGTTTCTCTCAAGGAAGCAAATGAAAGTTAATTTCTATACTTTTATGAAGGCATAGTGACAAGGTTTGGGGCTCCTTGAATAATAATTTAAGACAATGCATTAGCTTTCCTTAGAATGAAGACAAGTGAGTGGGCTTTAAAACATGGAATCTATATTAGTACTTCCTCCAAATATTATATAAAAGGGAATGGAGTATTTGAGTCAAAAAATAATAATCTTATCATGATTATCAAGAAGACAATAGAGGAGAATCAAAGGACTTGGCATTCTAAATTGAAGATAGCTCTTTGGGCTAATAGGATCACCCCTAAAAGAGAAATTGGAAACTCACCATATACACTTGTTTATGGGAGAGAGGATAGAATACCTATTTCACTTGAGTTACCATCCTTGGATCTCACTTATCAGCTAAAGTTGATGGAAAATGAAAGAATGGAAGTCAGGTTATGTGAGTTGATGAAGCTTGAAGAGTTAAGAGATCAAGATATACAAACTATGAGGGTTCATCAAGATCAAATAAAGAGATAATTTGACAAGAAAGTAATGAAAAGAAGATTTCAAGAGGGGTACATTGTTCTAAAGTGGGATGAGGATAGGACTAAACCTGTAAAACACATAAAGTTTGATGCTTTGTGGAGTGGCCCTTATGTCATCACCCAATGCAAGTGATACAACACTTCTAGCTCTCATAGCTAGATGGAGAGGAGATTAATATCCCAATAAATCTGATATATCTCAAACATTACTACTAAGGTCCTCCTCTCTCTTTGTACACAATTGTTTTTCTCCTTGTTTTGCCCTAAGTGCTTATGCACATGTGTGAGTCTTGTTTGTGTCTTGCTTTTTCTTGTGTTTACTTGGTGTATTATGGTTGTTTTGTGTTTGTTTTTGGAAATTATTTACTAGTTATCTTTAATAACTCATTAAATCCCTTGGACCATGATAGGATGAGGTTACTGGTCATTAGTGTAGTAGGTATACTACCCCTACGAGTCACCATTTTGTTGACCAAATTTGACTTTTGGTCAAACTTAGACCCTTATAGGTAAAAAGCTTATTTATTATATGTTTAGGGGTCTAAATATTTTTCATAGGGTAAATTATGGTTCAATTGATGTTATCTAATATATTTATAGCCTTAGTCCTAGTTTCATTAGCTTATTTGTCATTTTGAATCATTTAATGTGCTTTTAAGAGTCATGAATGAAAGTGGCATGGTTTATAAGGTGCATAGGTGTCATATTTTCCTTAAAAATATCAAGAAGGTAAAATGACCTATAAAGGATGTCATTTACATCAGAATATTGTAGGTTGTCTAACGAAAAGTCAAGAACCAACTAAAAAAGAGAGCAAATGGTACTTGCACGGCCCATGGGGAAGTGTGTCACATGGGAAAATATCATGGAAAGCCTCTTCACCATCATATAACTAATTTAAATGTTTGGGTCACTCTAGAAGTTCCATTTTAAATCCAAAACCATTCTAATCCTTTCTTGGTTTTATAGACATATAAAAGTGACCTTTAGGTTTTTGCTCAGTATAGACAACTGAAGTGGTTTTAGGAAAAATGATTTTATGAGTTGTATTAAACTTAGAGACCTTCATTTATTTATAAAGAGTTTGAATAATAGTGAATTGTGCTTAATGAACCATCCTTATGAAGTTGACTGTACTTTTTTGCTAGCTATTTCATGCAACCTATAGGTTTTGCTCAATTTTGGTCAAATCCGTAAGAACCAAGTTGGTGATGTTGGTTCCAGAATATGTTAGATATATCCTTATATGGTCTCCATTATTATTTTCATGCTTCATAATGTTTTTATGAGAAATTTAGTCTATGTTATAGGAAGGTACCACCACTTGTAGTCTTAGGCAAAGTTCTTATTATTTGTAGAGTGTTGCTCCCCTATAGGGGTCTCATGTAGTTGTAAAATGATGTTAAAAAGGTATTAGGGTCATAGGACCACCTCCTTCTAGGTTTTGGTCTCACCATGTCATCTTTTAGGTAGATTACAATCTTGTCTTTCTCCATCATCAACTCTTTGCCCAACTTCACTTGTAGTCAAAATTTTAAAGCTTGTTCAACTTATTCATAGAATGGTAATCAGGGCATATTACTTATCCAAACCATCACAAATTGAGAGGATTTCATTGATATGTTTGGAAAAAGTATAAGTGTGTTCACAGGCCCATTCACCATGCTAAAATAGTTATGAGATACCTATGCCTACTTATTCCAGATGTGTGTAAGTGGTTTCACATTGGAAAAGAGGCATTGGATCTTGTTCCAAGGTGTTCTTGGTGAAAATGATGTATTTTAAGAGTTTGAAAATAGGTTTGAGATACCTATGAGGCATTTTATCCACCTTATTGCTCTATTCCTCACTCACTATATACACACAACCTAGTACATACCTAAAGGAGACATTGCTAACATCATGTTGAGAGGAGTAAAGCTTGATATGGTTCCCAACTTTTAAGATTGATACAAATGTATTGGAATGTTTGATGAAAGCATACAAAGTTCATGTTCATGGATAGTTTTCATACTTATCATATTCAATTCACTGTTTGTGCACAAAAATATCCACCTATGCGTGGTTGAGCAAGGTACTAAGATGCTTCCATGGAGAGTTTGAGATAACTTGACACATAATTAAGGTATTGGTATGATAATAAAGCCTTGATATGCCCATACAAAGTGAAAAATGGGAAAAATAAGTGTGAAAACATGTTGAAGATATAAGGAAATAAGTTTAGGGAAGCTTTCCCTAAAATATCAAAATAGAGCTCCAGGTGGTTTTTATGCACCCCTTATGATATATTTACAAAAGTATTTAAGGAATAAAATGAGGTGAATGTTGTGACCTCTATCATAGACAAGACATATTACAAGAATTTAGGCTAGAAGGTCCATGCAAGGTGAGAGTTGAAAACCTCAAAGTGGCCCTCAAAAACACTAAAAATATGTCTTATCTACAGGTTTGATAGTTTGAATGATATTTGACATCCTAGTAGCAATAATGAACACATCTGTCATGACTAATATGGTTAAACTAGTGGAATGGTACACAAATGGATTAAATTTTATCAAAATAATATTGATACATGGTATTATAAGCCTATGGTCACCTACAACTATCCTTCTAGCATGGGAATAAACACCTATAGGGTTCAGATAGGTGAGATAATCAAATAATGACTTAGGAAATGTGATTTGATGGTGTTTATCCCATATAACGTAAGTTTAAGGTGATATATATGTTTTTTGACCTTAATTTGGGTTCAAGGATGTATTTTCACATCATGACTTGTCTCAATTAAAGCAAATAATAGCCTATAGGCGGGGTCTTAAGGGTAAAAATATCCTGGTATAGGATAGTCACCCTAAATTGATGCTAAGGTGGTGTTTGAAGGCTGACAAAGAATAATAATAGTTAAAAAAGTACCTTGTTACCATAAAAATATCAAAAAAGGGTCTCCCAACATCTTAACCCAAGTCTAAGGAGCTAGTACACACCTACAACAGTCTACAAATAGGGTTTCTTAGTCATAGCAAAGGAGAAACTTAGTTTTGAACTCAAGGAGTATATAAGGTGAAAATAATGTATAGGAAGATATAAATTTTTTTTTTTTATCATGGTTCAATGGATAGTCTTTTCACACCATGACCAATCCTCAAAAAAACAAATGTAACCTACATGCAGGCTTTAAAAGGCATGTGTCTCAATTTAGTAGAGAAAGACTAAATTGAGAATCTCATGAGAATATGAAGGTTAAAAAGAGTTTTGGTGATAATAAAAACATGTGATCATATCAATGAAGATAATGGTGACTTCATAAGCTACAAATAAGATCAAAAGAAGCCTACATAGGTCCATTATAGCCATATATACACCTATAATAGGGTATAGTCTTGGGGGTAAGGTAAGGGATGGACATGTCTAGGGAAGAGAGGAAATTTAAAAGTAATGAAAAGTGGTAGTGATAGGTAAAATTGTGTTTAAACAAGCCAAAAACTCTACTAATGTGATCATCTACCTTCCTTACTTGGCCAAAAGGCAAGAGTCTGTACTGTGGGCTAGGAAACCATGTTTGCTCAATAGATGACTATGAAGAATCCATAGAAGAGAAGTATTTTAGGTGATTTAAAAGATTAATAACCATGAATTTATAATTAAAAATATGTTTAAATAACCTATAATCGTTGGTTTAGCTTGGAGAGGTCGCTCTTAGGAGGTTTTATAGAAAAAAAAAAGAAAATATGGGTTTTATAGGCCTTTTTGGGCATTTTGAGCTGGTTAGGCACCTAAATCAAGGAGTAAAGATAAAAATATTGGTAAAAATATTTATAAGGATCTGTAAAAACTCCAAAAATAATCACTTTAACTTTGGGATGAGGGTTATCTCTCCCTATTTTGTCTCAGAGGTCAGTCAATTTAGGAAAATCAAGCTTTAACAAAGCAAGCTAGTGAGTAAAAAATGGGCAAAGGGATTTATATGGATATTTTAAAACCTAAATAAAAATATTTTGAGGTGTATGGAAGTAAATTAGGTGATAAATAACACTAATTCAGTATTATACCTCCCAATATGACCAAAATACCCCATGCACATAGTTCAACTAGTCAAGCTTTCACTAAGCCTAGTTAGTGAATGAGAGAAAAGTAAGAAGAAGATTTATTGGGAGGTTTTTTGGTGATAATAAAAGTTTGAATGAATAATTAATAAGTATGATATACTATAACAATCATGATATATCAATTAAAGTCTCTCAAACTTGCAAGGTACATGCTAAACCCTTTAGGCCTTCAAGGGACCTATAATCAGTTGGGGGTCCATATTCACTTATAACTATTGGAAGGTTATCTAGTTGATTGAGAAATGTTTGAAGAGGTGTAAATATAAATTTTTGAACTTGTGGTATGTAGAGTAACATACAATAAATCTATTTTTAGCTCTGAAAGAGTACACAGATGCAAGAAAGGCAAAAACAAAATTGATGGGGGTAACTAAAAGTGTTCATATCTCCTCTAAGGGTTCAAATGGGAATCAAAGGAATTTTTAAGAGTTATTAGGGTCCCTTAGAATCATTTTTGTTTCATTTATTGGCAAATCCAATGTCAAATATTTATGAACAAAGCTTAAGACCAAAAACTACGTAAAACCCTACTAAACCCTTAGCCAGGACTTGATGGAGAAAACAAGCTTGGAGAGTTATCCAAATTATATTGTTTAACCATGGAATATATTTTAACTTGAAATTTACTCATTCAATATTCCTCCCATACCTTTGAGTTGTATAAAATTGTATGGATAGGGAGAAAATAGGCTATTTTTGACTATTTTGTGTGTTTTACAAGCTATAGGAGGAATCTAAAGATGAAATCAAATTTTTAGGGAGTATTGGGACCTGTAATAACTACATATGGTAATTTATTTCCATGAAAAAACTCTTTAAGTTTCCAAAATAGAGTTCTCATCTTAGTCAGTCAAAACTAACATAATAGTCATAAGGGTGAAAACTCTAAGTGTGAGCCTTTTTAAGGTGTACCTAAGCAATCTAAGGCCATATATAGTATTTAAAAGTTTAAATAACTCCATACCATGGATTTTGATGGAAAAATAAATCCAATTTTGAATACAAGTGTGAGGGGTGATTGAAAAAAGAGTTTTTTAGATTGTAAGTAATGATGGCTTCCTTCTAAGAGTTTCAAGATGAGTAGGAATGCAACCAATACATGAAGAGGCATGTATAAATTCCTTAAATCTCATTAAAATAATCATACCTATCTCTATTTAGTTGTGTGATGTTTAAACAGGTTCAAATTATGAAGATAATTTTTTGAGCCAAGACTAGGAGTTTTATGCCACTTTTCATAAGTTTCATGAATTGTATGGACACTTGGGCATCTTGAAATTGCATAGTTAATTTCACATATATTTATAATGAAAATGGAACCTATTTTATCATCTTCATAAGTTTAAAAGGGACCTTAGGACTTACTTTATCTTTCTCTTCTCTCAAAGGATATAGATATTGACTATTTTGGCTCTTTTTAGTAGCCTCCATTGGTTAATGGTGAAACCCTAGAAAATTTTATACATGAATGTCTCTTGAAAAAATAAATAAATTTAATTTACCTACTTACATGTTGTAAAATTTAGTGTTATTACAATCTTTTCGGTCTTGTCTAGTAAATCATTTTTTCTAGCATGTTATCCTTGATTTTTCACCAAATGTGTAGAAGAGTAATTGTTGTAGGTCTTTGTTAGTGTTCTATTTTAAGTGTATGTGTGATTTAGAAGTGTTTAATTATTGTATTCAATAAAATAATTATCCATTACCATCCTAAGCATAAAAATACCTCTTGAACCTACCATATGAAATATTGATTTGACAATCCATCTTGAGTTGTGACTTTTATGAGAAAGAAGCTTTGTTTAGTTTTAAGTAGTATAAGTTCAGTCAATAAGAGAAAATTAAATATTGATGAATCACATTTTAGTTTTATTATTTTGTCTTATTAAATATTTTCATATCAATTTTATAAATAGGAGAGTGTTTTAAATAGTGCATCAAGGGAACTATCTCTTTTAGAGATTCATCTCAACAAATTGTTACCCACAACAAGAAAGATGTTTCCATTATGCCACTTGGATGAGGAAAGATAGGAATGTACCCAATGGGTACAAATAAAAGTTAAAATAATAAAAAGGCCAAGTGAAAAAATAATCTTTGAGGAGAAAGTGCTTGAATTGGCCCAAGATCAATTATCACAATTTTAAGCATCAATGTAATACAACAACAAAAAGAGAACCTCCAGAGGCAAAAGGAAATTTTGGAAGGACAAGTTATATTATTAGTTCCAAATTCTTTGATAAAGATGTTTGAGGCATATTTATATGATATGTTTGACTCCTTAAAGTTAACAAGGTATATACAAAATGTATTGGGTCAAAACGATGCAATAACCAAGGAACTAGTCAACCATTAGTAGAATTATAGGGACAAAATAAAGGAATTGATCAACATCCTAGTGGAAGATCAAATCCCCTAGTTCAAAAACATCAAACTAGCTAATTTGAATGTATTTAGAGGAATACTTGTGGATAAGATCAAGAGCTTAAACACATGGATTAAAAATTTGGAAATACTCTTTGAGGATGACAAGGAATTGCTAGACATGATAAAACATTTCCTTGGGACGAGATCCTCAAACAAACTACACTCAACTCTATGGGCCTCATCATAGATTAATATTTCAAGAACATAACCATTGTAATCATATAGTAAATGAGGATCCAAATCCAAGGCAAATACATAATAGATAATAATAGGGTCATAGATATGATCCTAATAGTAGAGGAAAATATTGATGAAGTTAGGAACATTAAAAAAGACTTGGGAAGAAATGATAGGGACCTTGGAGTCCTAGATGATTAGGAGGATGAGCTGTTCATGGAACCTATTGTAAATTTGAAGCTAATTGATGAACAACGCTATAAAGTAATGAAGATACTACAATAACAATAGGGGACTTCATCAACACAAAGGCCCCAAAGTCAAGCAAGTATACTTGAGATATTCTATTTTACAAAAGAATTGTAATATTTGAAAATAGAATATTATTTTATAAAGGCATGTGAAAATTGTAAAGCACATTGCCTGTAGGTCAGTCCATAGGGAAAAGTCTAGTGTATTCTATAAATTTGTAAAAAGATAGATGTCCTTGACACCTGTACTTTTGTAGTTGGATATAAATGACTGGTATACTAGCTTGGAATTATATAAAAGGAGTATTACCATTTGTAAAAAGGAGAAAGAGTTTTTGAGCTAAAAACTTGTGTAAACTTTTCAAGAATTAATGGAAGCGAGGAATTTTGCAAATATTGTCCATATTCATTTGTGTTATTTTTTATTGTGGTTTCTCTCTCACTTGCTTGTTCCTATTTTCAAGTTTGAATGGTTCTTATGAATTTTTGGTGTGCATATTTTAGTTACAAAGTTTTTAACTTCTACCAATGCTAGGTTTCTAAAATTTATTAGGTTCATTTCATTTCCTTTACTCTTCTTACATTTGGGGTAATGTTGTTTGCTTGTAGGGATAAATATTTAAGGTGAACTTAGTTCTTATTTTCATTTTTTTCATTCCTTAGATGTTTGTTTGATGTGTGATAAGATTTGAGCTAAGCCTAATTCATTTTACACAATTTTTAAGTACATGCTCAAATGATATTTTCATTTTGTCATGATGTTTGGGATGAAGATCAACAAGTCTTTTCTGCCCTACCTTTTCTTTTGCTCTTTTTTAACCACATCACTCTAGTTTAATTTATGATTTAAATATTCATTTTAGATTAGTATTTAGATTATAATTTGATCATAATTAAGTGATATTATCTTAGATTGCTTCACTCTTTTCAAAGATAGCTAGTTGGCCATAGTGGTTCCCAACCACTAAAATCTATAAATATTGTGAAACATTCCACTTGCTTTGCCTTAATTCCATTGATAGATAAAAATATTATCACAACCTATAACTTATGTGTTGAATTATTTGAATTCTAAAATGAGAAGTGTTATTTAAACACTATGAGCATCTGTGATACATATTAAGGAATCAACAACTCCCAAAACAAAAACTGGAAGGATAAAAAAAAGACATGAGTGAAAGTTAAATTTAAAGAAAGGAAGAAACAAATTTAAGTGACTTGGGGAATGAGGAAAAAGGAATACTACCAAAAACACATGATGATTAAAATAATAATAATTATGAAAATCCTTTAAATCGATCAAAAATCATGGTGAATCAAATTCACATGAAGGGGAGTCTAATGATGGTGTTTCTAAATTTAAGAGACCTAATATGGTGTAGTTGAACCCAAAATAAATAAAATAAAACACAAGCCACTCCATACAAATTAATAATTAAGTATCAACAAAACCAAATGGGGAATGATCAAACACATGAAACATACATGAGAATAATTCCAATATCACAATGAATTGAAAAGATAAATCAATGGTTCTAAAACACATTAAATCCAACCACACAATAACAAAAACAAAATCATATGTGCACAAATATATAACAAGATCAATAAAATATGAAAAGAGATAATGAAATAAAAATATAAAATGATAATGGCTCAGTATCACATCATACACACTATACTTATTGGAGTGACTTATGATTGCTCAATCATCACTCAAGTATACGCTAAAATGTCAAGACCCACCACTCAACCTATCTCATGGCTTAGTTCCTACATCCACCAATAAGACATGAGTAGTACTAGAATGATGTCAGTATAATAATAATGAATTCCAAAAAAATCATTAAACATGAAGTAATAAATTAATCATACTCATCTATAGCTATAAATAGACCAGAGTTAGTACAGATGACCATGAACCCAAGCATGCCCTATGAAACATAATCAACAGTTGAAACATAATTAAGTATCAACAACACCAAATGGGGAATGATCAAACACATGAAACATACATGAGAATAATTCCAATATCACAATGAATTGACAAGATAAATCAATGATTCTAAAACACATTAAATCCAACCACACAATAACAAAAACAAAATCATATGTGCACAAATATATAACAAGATCAATAAGAGAAAATGTAATCAAACGTGGGGGAAGGGGAGCGCAGACACAGATGCAGCTTGAAACCCTAACCTCTGTGGATGCTTTCGTGGTTGTTGGAGACTAGATCTTAACCCATGGTTGGTGGGATATTTGGTGTAGAGGCGCGGCGCTAGAAGCTTATTATTTTTACACGGATCTGTTCTTTTACCTTGGATTTCCATTTGGTGGCCGTCGTGATGACCATTACCCTGTTCTAAGCAGATCAATGTTTCTTTTTAGAGATATTTGGAATGCCATGGCAGTGATTCCTCTGAGTAAAGGGGAGATCTTTGTAGATACTAGGGTGGATGGGTTGGGCAGTGGTGGCGATGGGTCCGGAGGTAGGTTTGTTGTTGGTGGTGCTGTCTGTTTTGGGCAGTGCGTTGGTACGTAACACTTAATGTAGTGATCTATCTTTTTGTGTGTTTTTCTTATTTTGCTTCGGTCTGCTAGATGAAGGATGGAACCTGGGTGGGATCTCTTGCCTGATTTGGATGGCCATCCTATTTTGGTATGCAAAGAAAATAGTGTTTGCATGGAGGAAACTCTGTTTTCTCGGTGGTTGGTGTTTGAGCCACAACACCTTGCATAGGGAAAAATGGAGATACCCTAAGCCATGGAGGAGCCCTACTCATTAAGCATTGTATCCATAATGGTTTATAATAGGTATGGGCTAAGAAGTGGAGTCTCTCATAGAATGAAAACCCACTTTTTTCCCTTTGCACAAAGTAGACACCTAATTCATTCAAGGTGTTTACCATAAGTGCCACAAGTTGGCTATGGAATATTAGTGCATAATGGTCACTTTATGGATATAAAATTACTTTAAACTCCTCTTGGAGGTTTTGGTAAAAGTAAACCTTGTGAAAAATTTGATGTTATATCCTTGTGAAGCACTAACTAGTCTTGAAATTTGGACATTTATACAAAATGAAAAATGTGGTACTTTATAAAACTCATGAACCTATTGGCTTGTAAGTGCAAACATGTTATGGGTGAGGTAATATTTTTATTACACCTAATAGAGATATTATAGGATGAATATTTATAATTTTATTTTAAAAAAGGTATGACTAGAATATATGTTGATTTCATGCTATGAATAAAAAACATAAAGCCTTGATCAGGGGATGTTAAGAATCCTAGGTACCCACTTGACTCTTGGATAGAGTGATAAAATTTGGGTAATACCCTTAGATGACTAATTTTTGGATTGTGGGATTGGTATACCTAGACTATTATACGAGCTCACATGTGTTGGAGAACATGTTTTAAGTCTTGGGGTTACATGTTATGCTTGGAATGGCTTCTCTAATGTTCAATGTGGTTGGTGTGGGATACTACAGTAACCCATGAAATGTTGATAATGAAGTAGAATAACTATATCACTATGGATTAATACCTTTATGAAATGACATTATATAATGAGTGTTGTTAAGGTTATGTGTGTGGCATAATGATTGCATTGGAAGATTTGACTCTTAATTTTGAAATCTAGTTGACATCTAGTTAGATTGAATGATTATAATTGTTGACCTCAATTTGTAGGTCTATGTGTATTGACAAAAAATTGATTATGACCCTAGTAATGTTTTTATATGTTCAAATTGTGAACCTTATTTAGACCATAAATTTATAATTAGTCAAACTATGGCTATATTTGCTGCTTGAAAGTGTCGATATCACTCTTGTTAAATATCATATTAAGGTAAGTTTAAGGTGCCATGTTTTAGAACACTATTTTCTTATGACGTTTAAATAACCACCATCACAAATGGTTGGAATGCTCAATAACAACAATGTTGTATGGAAATTAATAGTTGTTGCCATGAAATTTTGTTCAGTAATGAAGCATATTTGGTTTAATGAACCTAATTGTAGCTGAGTTCAATGAATTCTAATATAATCAATGGAATTTTAAGGAATGAGATTGGTAATAGTTCCAACCAAGTTGGATATTTGTGAAATTTTTTTTATAAAAAATTTGCTTAAGTGTCATTCTCCCATATCAGTGTCACAAAGGACAAATGAAATAAGGTATAAAGCCGCTACTTGGCCTAATATAATGAAGAATGTGGCTCTCCTAATAGTAGAAAATAAGAATACCACCAAGTTAAGGTTGAGTAATTTCTACCCCTAAATGAGTGGAATGTTGTGAAATAGTGATAATTATTTAGTTAAACATCTTTTGGTAATATTGTTTCTAGACTATCAATAAGCCACCAGGATGGCTCCTCTTTAAGGAGGGGAGGATGTAATTACCCAACCATGTGGACTATTATAAAAAAATTGATTATATATTATTTTAGCATGTTTTGATAACATTTAGACTAATGATTATTGATGTTGGTTCTATTTTAGATGGTTGAAATGCAAGATATCTTGGGTAGTTATTGGGATTATGTCTATATCACAGTTGATGCTTATACTAGATTCATTTTACCTTAATAAATATAATGCTTCCACTGTATTTATTTTACCCTGATAGATATACTAATTAAATTATTTACATTATTATATGTTATTGATATAACATGTTTTACTATATGCATATTGACATTGACTACTCTTTCAACTGTTGATTATGTTTCATAGGGCATGCTTGGGTTCATGGTCATTTGTACTAACTATGGTCTATTTATAGCTATAGATGAGTATGATTAATTTATTACTTCTTGTTTAATGTTTTGTTTGGAATTCATTATTATTATACTGACATCATTCTAGTACTACTCATGTCTTATTGGTGGATGTAGGAACTAAGCCATGAGATAGGTTAAGTGGTGGGTTTTGACATTTTAGGGTATACTTGAGTGATGATTGAGCAATCATAAGTCACTCCAGTAGGTATAGTGTGTATGATGTGATACTGAGCCATTATCATTTTATATTTTTATTTCATTATCTATTTTCATATTTTATTGATCTTGTTTTAGATTAAGGTAAAAATAGGTTTTGAAGGGGCCCCAAAACCCTGTACAGATTAAGAAAGATAAACTTTACAAACCGCCAGAAGAGGCAAATGCACCGAAAAATGGTAACTAAACTAGGTTTTACATGGACTTGAAACCAACAAAATAAACCAGTTAAAGCTCTCCAAGTTTTACAAGGACCTAAAACCTAAACATAACTAGGCAAACAACTGGAAAGTGCAAGAATAGCGAAGGTAAAATTGCCATACCCATCAATTTTAATGAGCAGGGCTCCTCCATGGCTTAGGGTATCTCCATTTTTCTCCATTACTCAACCTTAACTTGATGGTATTCTTATTTTCTACTATTAGGAGATCCAAATTCTTCATTATATTAGGCCAAGTAGTGGCTTTATACCTTATTTCATTTGTCCTTTGTGACATTGATATGGGAGAATGACACTTATGCAAATTTTTTATAAAAAACATTTCACAAATATCCAACTTGGTTGAAACTATTACCAATCTCATTCCTTAAAAGTCCATTGATTATATTAGAATTCATTGAACTCAGCTACAATTAGGTTCATTAAACCAAATATGCTTCATTATTGAACAAAATTTCATGGCAACAACTATTAATTTCCATACAACATTGTTGTTATTGAGCATTACAACCATTTGTGATGGTGGTTATTTAAACATCATAAGAAAATAGTGTTCTAAAACATGTCACCTTACACTTACCTTAGTATGATATTTAACAAGAGTGATATCAACACTTTCAAGCAGCAAATATAGCCATAGTTTGACTACTTATAAATTTATGGTCTAAATAAGGTTCACAATTTGAACATATAAAAACATTACTAGGGTCATAATCAATTTTTTGTCAATACACATAGACCTACAAATTGAGGTCAACAATTATAATCATTCAATCTAACTAGATGTCAACTAGATTTCAAAATTAAGAGTCAAATCTTCCAATGCAATCATTATGCCACACACATAACCTTAAGAACACTCATTATATAATGTCATTTCATAAAGGTATTAATCCATAGTGATATAGTTATTCTACTTCATTATCAACCTTTCATGGGCTACTGTAGTATCCCACACCAACCACATTGAATATTAGAGAAGCCATTCCAAGCATAACATGTAACCCCAAGACTTAAAACATGTTCTCCAACACATGTGAGCTCATATAATAGTCCACGTATACCAATCCCACAATCAAAAAATTAGTCATCTAAGGGTATTACCCAAATTTTATCACTCTATCCAAGAGTTAAGTGGGTACCTAGGATTTTTAACATCCCCTGATCAAGGCTTTATGTTTTTTTTTTCATAGCATGAAATCAACATACATTCTAGTCATACCTTTTTTAAAATAAAATTATAAATATTCATCCTATAATATCTCTATTAGGTGTAATAAAAATATTACCTCACCCATAACATGTTTGCACTTACAAGCCAATAGGTTCATGAGTTTTAGAAAGTACCACATTTTTCATTTTGTATAAATGTCCAAATTTCAAGACTAGTTAGTGCTTCACAAGGATATAACATCAAAATTTTCACAAGGTTTACTTTTACCAAAACCTCCAAGAGGAGTTTAAAGGAATTTTATATCCATAAAGTGACCATTATGCACTAATATTCCATAGCCAACTTGTGGCACTTATGGTAAACACCTAAAATGAATTAGGTGTCTACTTTGTGCAAAGGGAAAAAAATGGGTTTTCATTCTATGAGAGACTCCACTTCTTAGCCCATACCTATTATAAACCATTATGGATAAAATGCTTCTCTACCCTTAACCTCACACTTACACCAATGCTCATTACTAGAGGAGTGGTGTATGATTAGAATACACAATACAAAATTATACTTTGGTAGATTTAAATCGATAGAATTTAGTTCAAGAGGGAAAGATACATCACATGAGTAGATTATGGTCACATTACTACATACTAATATGTTAACAACACAAATTCATATTTATTCCATGACATGTACAGAAAATACTCATATAACAATTTTGAAAACATAGAGAAAAGTAAGGTCCACATGGTTGATTTTAGAAGAGGGAGATTCCCTTACATAATTTATCTATCGTCACTTTATTGAAAGCCAGGTAAAATTTTTATCGTGACCGACGCCGCTGGCTAGATACATGACTAATACCAGTACCACGGGATCAGGGGGGACGGATACTCGAACCTGAGTCGGTAGAGCCGCAACGAAAATACCTCACCAGTTGCCCTCACCCCCTCCCCTACATAATTTATCTATCAATAATCACACATTTTATAATTAATAACATACAATCATGTATATAAGAGCTCATACAACAATGCTAATATAAAAAATAAAATGTGAAAGGTCTACAAGTTAACTATATTCACACTCTATAATGAAGATACAAATTTACATGATTTAACATAATCAATAAAATATAATAGTTTACACAACACATAATAGTTTTACATGGAAAGGAGGAATCACATAAAATAGTTCATGAATAGTTAACTTAGGCATTTTGATCATTTATGCCAAGGTACTTTCACATCAAAAAAATTAAGTACATATGTAGTTGAAGCACAAGGGTCCATGTTTTGCATTCGTCCACTTGATGTCCAAATATCACCTAATGACCTTAGACATCAATCATACAATATAACATTATCAGTCCAAGGAGCCTAGATTACAATCACTTTCTTTCAAGGAAGGTTATTTTTGAACAAGTTCTATAAGATATATTCCCATGAGTTTCATAAACTTACCAATAATGTTCATGCATCATGGATATATGTTTCATGCTACCTAATAATAATAAGATATCCCCAAAAATTTCTAACTTGCCCAAACAATCAGTCACACTCACCCTACTAGGCCCTCAAGGCTTGAGCCACACTCTTGAACCTGCAAAGATATTACACCTCAACATTGTTAGATAGCTCACTTATGCAAGATATAAATGGACACCAAGACATTATATCATGATTTACACAATAATCTTATATTTTTATTCTTATAATTGTCTTAATCCAAGAAGTCAAAGGTTGAATAGTGATGCTTGCTTTGATGCAACATCACTTGGGAAAGGGTGAACATATCTAAGGCACAAGGTGAATGTTATATCACTACTATGGAAATTATAATTTCCCACAATCATTAAGTTAAATTATAATTCACAATGACCATCCTCATGGATGTAATACATATCCATTATCACAATAGACATCCTTATGGATGCCAAAACATAACCAAGCTTTAAACATGGATCCTCATGGATACATAACTCAGACAAGATCAAATTAAAAATCCTCATGGACATAAAACATATCCAAGGCTATCTTAAAATAATTATGGAATCAAATACATCCATGATAAAAATAAACATCATAGATGGAAAACATATCCATGATCAAAATAAACATTTCCACACACTTATTGATTTTTTAGCTTTCTAGATTTACGAAACCATATGATTTTCCATTTCAACTCAAAAGAGGTCAAATGAATAAACAATATCAGTATATTATTTATATGAAGATTATCCTTCAAAAGTAGAGATCCCAAGCCTTAATTATTTACCCAAGTAGATTAGATACTCTCACCCTATTCATTCCTCTAGGTTTAAGCCTAACACTTGTTCTTATTAAGGTCACAATGTTGTAAGAATCTACTGATGACTTTCCCATTCAAGTTAAAAAAAAATACCAAACCTCATTTCCTATATTCTAAGGGAAATATATTTATTACTAGTCTCTCATTAACTTACCCATACTAGTTAATAGTTTACGGTGATGCTTGCCCTGATGTAACACAATTAGTGAAGGGCTGACCCAACCAAGGTTATGGGTAATTATCATAATGTTATTTCATAAATTTACTAATATATTCACATACCTTAATTCTATAAATTCAAGAATTTATAGAACTTTAGTATTACATAACAAGCACTATTTTATTAAACTCAAGAGGTTAAGTGCCTTTATAAAATCATAACATAGTCCCTTCAAAGCATATAAGACATATAATTGGCCACACACGGTATTTAATTTCACCCAAGGTTTTGTATACATTCAATCATATAATATTTTAATTTAATCTTAGCCAAGACAAATATAGTCATACAAGTGTTATTCAGCCATCATAAGGGAATACACATCCATGCTGATATAAACTAAGTTTACACAAAAGTATGCACATCCATAACATGTGTATTTCCAACCATTCATATGTATACTATGAAAACATAAACTTCACAAAAGTATGCACAATCATATAAGTGTTAAACTAGCCCTTTCAAGTATATGTTAAAACTAGTTCAATGTGCCTATAAACTCATCCATAACCTTTAAATCATAGGCTTTGATAGCATATGAAATAACTCTCAAAAAATTGGAATTACCTTTTAGAGTACATAATGGAACAATGTTTAAGGCCTACTACACAACTTCAATGTTACACAATGCATCTAAACAGATCTATACATACAGTGTGAATAACTAATAACCATATTTGGTTTACCTTGGAAACCTACCTAGGTGTAAAATCCACAAGGAAGTGCCATAGAGAAGTATGTTTCCCTATAATGATATGTTGTTTAAGGGGGTATTAGTATACATATCCATACTGATAACCTTCAAACTTTGTTAAGGCTCTCATCTTCTCTATTTGACTACCTAGGGATCATTATCCCTACCTAAGTGTCTAGCTACCCATGTAGTCATTGTAAGTTCAAGAGACTAAATAATTCATTCCAAATTAGGATGCTAAAAATAATTCAGCTAGGATCCCTATTATTTCAAATCGATAATGCTAAGAGAAAAAAGAATGGAATTAAACATATTAAAGATTATCTTTCTAACCATTTGTTAATCATGAAAATAAGATAAAGGAGTAGTGTAAAAATTAAGCACATAGGTCTAAAATGACTAAATAGGAATACCATCCCACTAGCTTTGATTAGGCAAAGTCTTACCATATTGTGAGGTCAACAAGTGGATATTTCTAACCCACTACTATAGCCAATAATAACATAAGATTAAAAATCACCATAATATTTTAGGATGTGTACCATCGAGGACCAGTCCTTGTATTACCCCAATTGGACCACTATACCATGATCCAAATTCCTTTAGGGACAATTGCACCATCATTCCCATTCTTAACGAAGGTCACATATGAAAATATAACTCTGTTAAGGAAGAATTTTTCCTCACTGAAATTAGATGACTCATAATGCACTTAGTTCATGGTGGATGACATCACAAAAGTGAGCATCCTATTGACTAACCATACAAATGGCATAATAAAACTAATTTAATTCTCATGATATAGATATACCATCAAGTAAGTTAGTTATAAGGTCTTGCACCTATATGATGTTTACTTGTCCTTTGGTTCTAATATAGTGCTATTGTAAAAAACATAGGTGTTCATATGAATTAATTAATATGTGTATTCCCACGTAAGATTTCATTACTAAAATAATTTAAACCATTGACTTGAGTGTCCAACATGGAAATTTATGGCTTAAAAACTCATAACTAAGGTGGAATAGTAAGCC
>JARHVA010006778.1:425000-437500 GCA_037957365.1 Torreya grandis | reverse complement strand
CACAAATATATGGTAAGATAAATAAAAGACAATTTTTTTTAACAAGATAAAAATATGAAATGACAATGGCTCAATATCATATCATGCACATTATACCTATCAGAGTATCTTCTGACTACTTAATTACACCTTGAGTATACCCTAAGATGTCAAAACCCGCCATCGAGCCTAGGTCGTAGCCAGGTTCCTGAATCCACCAATAATACATCAATAGTACTAAAAAGATGATATATTAATAATAAATTTAAAATGAATCATTAAACATGAAATAATAAATTAATCATAGTCATGCATAATTGTAAATGGACTAGAGTTGGTATCGATGACTACAAACCCAATCATGCCTTGTGAAACATAGGTAATAGCTATAAGAGTAGTCAATGCCAATCCACATTCAATAAAACATGCTATATCATTAACATATAATAATGTAACTATCTTAAGAAACATATATATCAAGATATAATGAATCTAGTGTAAGTAGTATATATATCGAGATAAAATGAATCTAGTATAATTGTCAACTATGGTATAGGCATAATCACAACAACTACCTGAAGAGAGCTCATATATCAGCCATCTAAAATAGAATCAACATAAACATTTTTTAGCCAAATTAATATCAAAACATGATAAAACAAGATATAATCATGTGTCTGCAATAGGTCATAACGTTGGTCATGATAAACTACTTTGAAAAAACATTCTTTCTTTAGGCTTATAACTACTAGCTCTTTCAAAACATATTTTTGGATGGTTTAACAATTTCATAGGATTTAAAATATAACTAATTAGAGTTTAAAAATGCCCTTTATCATATTTGTATAACAAAACAATTTTCAAACTAAAACTCTTAATGAAACTCATTTGTTTTTCAGACATTTCTCTCAATTAAGTTTATTCCTAGTATCCCTCCAAATGGATAGATTATAATGGTTTTTGAAAAATAAAAAGGTTATAATCATTATGAAACCTATTTAGGATAATATTTATTATTTTTTCCCTCTATATAAAGTTTGGTGAACCAAACATCAACATAAGTGTACTAACTCAACTTATCATTATGTCAATTAGGCCTCTATTTGGTCTCTTAGGCCTTAAAACTCAGTTTTAAGGTTTAAATACTTCACATGTATCAATATTTTAAAAAAAAAAAATTATTAACCTTTAGGTCTTAAAACATAACTCACTTTCCAAATTTTAGGGTTTGTAATACTGTCTAGATACACAAACCATGAAATGGTTAAAATCCTTCACTAAGTTTTTAACACAGGCCAAGAGAGAGTAAATGAAGGATTTCAAGCATAAATTAGGGTTTCAAGGACCTAATTTGAATTTAATAGTTGTTTTAAATTTAAATAATAAATAATCAATATAAATAAATATTCTTAATTAATAAAACTATTAAAAAACTTTCAAAACTCACCTAGACAAACCTCTAAAAAAGAAATTTACAAGCATGTGTGGACAAAATTAGAAACTTTGATCAAGATTGAATTTATATTTTAAATATGAGCCTTATAAAAATTTATCTTAAATTCTTATTCTATATTAAAAACTTTTATATCGTAAATATAATGAAAATAATACAAGAACCACCAATAATCCCTTGAATATAAATGATGATAATATAAGACTATGTGTAAACTGAGTTCCTCTTATCTCTGCATGTATACGATTAATATTATTTCATTATATAATAAATTAAATAGTTTTAATCTAGTTACACTCATAAATACTTCACTTCAAATCAAAACACATTCCCAAAATCTAAACATTTGCATTGACATTCTTGTCATATATAAGCTTCCATAGAATTCTTGTAAACTGTCTTGTTTTTATTAGACTGCACTATATATCACTCATTTTTTGGGATTGAAAAAATTATTATAACATGTAATTATTCTTAATTTTAGACTATGAAAAAATTATATCCTCTTGAAAATTCTCTAAATGTTTCAAGATTACTCTTAACATAGGTCTTTAAATGAACCAAAATGCATTTTGAACCAGGCCATAGATCATCCATAACATATGAGATAACAAAGGTGACCAAAATTCTAAAAATAAATTTAGGATAATTTATACATATAATTAAACCAAAATCCATATTTAACATTAACCAAGATTTTTTAAAAGATTCTAAAACTAAAGAAAACTATTCAAAATATTGAATTGGTTTTTTTGGTGGGAAGATGCCAAATAAAGCCAAATTCAAAATTTAGACCAATATATCACCTATAAATGATTAAAATAAAATACTAGAGACTATTCAGATCTATGTAAGACTCAAAAACATAAAAATATATAAAAAAAAACATGCATTTGGAGTGATGCTCCTACATGATTTTTATTGTAGGTATTCTGATCTGTCATCTAGTATTTGTACATTTATCAATCTATGCAAAAGTCATCAACTCATTAAAAGGAAATCTCAATTAAATATATCAATAATTATCATTATTATTATTTATTTTTTATGGTTAAACACATGATTTTAAATATCAAAAAACCCTAAACAAAAGTGGGAAAGGTAGGAGTTTAAAATTCATACGGGATGCCTTTACTAATGGCAAAAGAAATAAACAATAAACAAACAATAAATGAGCTATTGAAACAACCTTATGGATAAAATACATGATTTATCATCTCATCCTCAGTAATTTTTTTTATATTTTTGGGCAAAAAAAGTTTTCACGATAGCTTATTTGATTAACAGAGGATATTCTATGCATTTGGATGGAGGCATTCTTGAACAAGCTTGGTCTGGTAAGAATGTTGATTATTCTTTTCTTAGAGTCTTTGGATGTTAGGATTTTGATATTATTAAGAAAGAGGATAGGTCCAATTTAGAGGGAAAAATATAAAAATGCACATTTTTTGGATATGGTGAAGTTGACTTTGGTTTTAATTTATGGATCATTAAAAATAAGAAATATTTTAGTCTAGAGATTTAGTCTTTAATAAAAAAAAGTCATGTATAAGAATCAGTTATAGGAATTGGAATAAGAACATAAAGAGTACATAGTATTCGATGACATTGTGGATGGTAAAGTCTCCAATGAATTAGTTCAAGAACCTTCTACACAAGTACCCCAAACTCCTATGGCAAGAAAGTCTTCTAGTGTAAGAAGAGCACTTGAACATTTTTATCCTTCTTTGATGACAATGGAGAAATAGAGTGTTATAAGAATGTAATTTAGATATATGTTAAGATGAAGTAGGAGCTAACCATGGATTATTGACATAGATCTCTCATGGATAACCAAATGTGGAATTTGGTAAGGCTACCCAAGGGTAAGAGTGCATTGTCAAACAAGTGGATCTTCAGAATAAAAGAAGAAGATGAAGGGAGAAAAAGGTATAAGGCTGGGATGGTGGTCAAGGGGTTTACATAAAAATTAGGTATTAATTTTGATGAGATTTTTTCTCCTCTTATAAAAATGATTTATATTAGAACTATTATTGGTTTAGTTGTAGTTGAAGATTTGAACTTACAATAGTTAGATGTGAAAAGTACTTTTCTTTATGGTGATTTGGATGAAGAGTTATATATGAAGCAACCATATGGATATCAGGTCAAAGGGAAGGAGAACTACATGTGTAGACTAAAGAAGATATTTTATGGCTTGAATTAAGCTCCATGATAATGGTAGAATAAATTTGATTATTTTATGTTGGAATAAGAATATCAAAGGTGTAATTCTAATCATTACATGTACATCAAACATTTTGATGATGGTTATTTTATTATATTATGCTTATATGGGGATGACATGTTAGTTTCAGGAAAGAACACACATCATATTCATATACTCAAGAAATAATTTAGTGACTCCTTTCCTATGAAGGATTTGGGTACTACAAAGAAAATCCTTGGTATGAGGATTACTCATGATAGAAAGGAGAGGAAGCAGATTTTATCCCAATTAGAGTATGTTAAACCTATTGGTACTCCTTTATTAAGACACTTAATATTATCAAAGGAGTAGTGTCCCAAGATGGACTATGAAAAGCTTAAGATGTCTAAGGTACCTTACTCATCGGCAGTTGATAGCTTGATGTATGGCATGGTTTGTAGTAGGCTAGATATTTCCCAAGTAGTGGGAGTTGTGAGTAGGTATATAAGTGATCCTAATTATGATCATTGCTAATCAGTAAAATGGATTATTTAGTATTTGATAGGAACCATGTATGTCCCATTATGTTATGGTGGATAAGATACCACTTTACATGGTTATGTTGACTCAGATATGGTAGGGGATATTGATAGCATGAGGAGTACGATCAAATATATTTTTACTATTGGACATACAGTGGTTAGTTGGGTTTCTAGGATACATAAGGTTGTGGATTTTTCAAATATAGAGGTAGAATATGTTACTTCTATAGAGGCTACCAAGGAGATGATTTGGTTATAGTAGTTGTTTCAAGGGTTGGGGCATGAGCAAGAAGTTGAGAGACTTCATAGTGATAGTCAGAGTGCTATTTATTTAGAAAAGAACTCCACTTTCCAATCAAGGATGAAACACATTTAGTTACATTATCACTTCATCAAAATAGCTTTGGAAGAGAACTTGGTGAAGCTAGAGAAGATTCATACTAGCTAAAATCTTGTTGATATGATGACCAAGGTGGTCACATTAGACAAGTCAAGACTATGTTCATATTTGGTTGGCCTTAGGGGTCATGGATTAGTGATAGGTTCTATTAAGGAGAAATGGTCTCCAAATGGGAGATTATTAAATGTGGAACACTTTGGGGATATCACATGACCATGGGGGTATAGTTGGGGGGCTTAGAGAGCTCCAAAAATGTTGGGAGCACATTTTTCCCCACTCCACCTTTTTTGGAACCTTACTTCCATGTGAGTGGAGTATTCTTGGACTTTTCTAATTTTTATGTCTTCCATATTTTATTGAGTTAGTTGTTAGATGTCTATTTTTCATGTTGAGTTCCTTGTTCTTAGGGATTTAGTTGTTTATTGGAAAAGGGAATGACTTCCTTATTTCAAGGAGTTTGTTGTCATCACATGTCATTGTAAACTAAGCCATTTGAAGGAGGAGAGATGAAAATGATGAGTTCCTCTTTAGGTGGGCTTGTCGATAAGCTTGTTTAAGTGGAGGAGATATGTTACCTAGTGGATAATGCTTATCTTAGATAATCATTTCACAATTCTCCTTGTTTGGTTGATTTTTTCTCATTTGCTATATATACAGGGCTGGTGTGACTATTTAGAGTGATGTGAATTTTTACAAGGCATGCATTATGAGAGACAAAGTCAAAGTGTAGATGTTTTTGCAAAGTGCAAGAGTTTATATATAGGGTGTAGTATAACAACTTATGATGCATTATTGTACAGGTGTAGGTGCAAGTGCAACATACCATATGTGTGGTATTTTTGATAATTTTATATCAACAATTTAGTGAATTCATTTGTGAATTGAGGAGGAGATATTCTATCTCTGTGAGAGGGTTTTTGTAATCTTGTTTATAGATTTTATTGATGACTTTCTTGGTGGATGAATCCCACATTGGGTGAACCATATTAGATCTGTGTAATGTGTTATTGTTGGTTTTGTTCTCTCTATTATTGCTTTCATTTAACTATGATTTGAGGAATTGATTTCATGATGCAATTTAGTGCATAATTAAATATGATTTCACATTTAAAATCTGGTTATGTGATTTTATGGTGAATTAAATATGGTTTAGATTATTTTAATTCCTAATAAACCAATATTTTTTAAAATACTATAAAACTATTCAAAATATTGAATTCATTTTTTTGGCGAGAAGATGCCAAATGAAGCCAAATTCAAATTTTAGAGCAATCTATCACCTATAAATGATTAAAATAAAATACTAGAGAATATTAAGACCTATATAAGACTCAAAAAACATAAAAATATACCAAAAAACATGCATTTGGATTGATCCTCCTTCATGATTTTGATTGTAGGTATACTGATCTATAATCAAGTATAAGGATATTTATCAATCTCTACAGAAGTCATCAGCTCATTAAAAGGAAATTTAAATGAAATATGTCAATAAATACCATTATTATTTCTTATTTGATATTTTTAAACACATTATTTTAAATATCCAAAAACCCTAAACAAAAGTGAGAAAGGTAAGAGTTTAAAATTCATACAGGATGCCTTTACCAATGGCAAAAGAAACAACTAACGAACAAATAAAAAATGAGCTATTGAAACAACATTATGGTTAACACCCATTATTTATCTTCTCATCCTCAGTAAAAATAAGGCCCTCATAAGTGGAGGGTCATAATGGAATATTTATAGACCATAATTCTTTTACCTTTTTTCACTTGGGTCAACTCCCTCATTTATTTATTATCCTCTAGGGAAAAGGGTATAGATATTTAAATTGAGTTAAAGGGATAAAAATTATATTTTGAATAATAATTTATTGAAATATACTTAGGTTCTACAATTGAAACATGTATTTCAATCTTTGGTTCCACCTTACTAGAGACATGCAGTTCAGAGGCTTCAGAAGTTGAGTTTGAAGCCTCCCTCTTAGAGTCTTCTTATTTCAAATTATTCTCAAAATCACTAGTATCAAGATCACTTCCTAGAACATTATGCTCAAGAAGGGAATCCTTACACAAAGGAACCCCATTTTTATACTTTGTAAACCTACATACTAAGGCCAAATTCCATGTTTTAAAACATTTTGACATTGGAAAGGCAATCTATCATAACTAAGAGATTATTTCAAAATATGACATTGAACCAAGCTATTCAATAATCCTAGGGAGAGATATAAAAACCTTTAGATTGAAAAACATATGATAAAAATTAGGATTATGGTAACATTTAGTATTTGAATCCAATAAAACATATTCACTTAGAGATCTTCTAATGTCTTTGAAGGAGTTTTCTATCCAAAAATTCAAAAGTAAATGATAAAACCTCACCTAAACTAGTTTGACATTGAATGCCTCCTTTGATGGGTTAAAATTTTGAAACCATGGCTCGAGAAATATAAATTTATAATTGAAATAACACATGGAATCCTAAAACACTAAATTTATATATTAAAGTCAATGATAAAAAAAAACCCTTGGTCTAGGGGAAAATATGAATATTCCTTCCATTAGAGGCTTCTATTTCTTCATTATCTAGAAGTGAAGATCAAAGAGAGAATGTGAAAGATTAGAGAAGCTACAGAACATTACTTTATTGGAAAATTATTGTTTTCCTTATATTATTTACTTTAATTGATCCCCTTTAAAATATATTGAGGTATTAAAATTGGATTCGACTAATGGATTCTCAGTGTGCATATTCTTGGAGGTTGCTTTAGTATAGGAGGGATACCAAACTATCTCCCCTACCTCTACTTATGTTATCTTATAAAAAAATTGTGACCTATGAATAAATTTAGTCTATTTCAATCATTATTCTTGATTGGTTTTTATAGCCCTGGGGTTTGGATATTCATTTACCAATGATGTGACAATATCTTCATCAGATATGCCATTAAAAAATGTTACAAGCCTCTAGACACAAACCCAATCACCATCCTTCACCCTAATGTGATTCCTCATCCAAAATACATATAAAATAATTAATATAAGACGAATCCATAAAATAAAAAATATATGACTACATACTCATAAAAAACCTTTTATCTCCAAAAAATTGAAAACAAAATATTTAAAAAGAATAACCTATAATAATTTTTCCTATGTAACTCTTTTCATCTTTCAATAAATTGATACAATATGAAATTAGGATATCTTGAATTTCACTTTAAAAAATTAGAGAAGGTCTATAATTTAGATTAAATTATTATGATTCAATCATAATTAATAGGAATATTGACAACCATGGAAAAATAAAATGAGCAAAACAAAAAATAGATGCATTTTTAGTTGGTAATGATGTTATAAAAAATACAAATTATATTTTTATTAATCATAATATGATGTATATTATTTAACTATCTATAGAAAATAAAAATCTATAGCTATTGTTGCATGTATGCTACAACAATTGTTGTATGTGTGGACAGTAGTGGATTTAGGTATATATGGAATTGCTACAAGTATGCAACCTTTTAATAAAACAATTATATATTATATATTATTTAAAATATTTATTGACTTTAATTTTTATACGTATGTGTCAATTACTGATGGTGATGTAATTTTAATATATCATTTTCATAATTTCCCTATAATGATTGTCAACAATCTTTGACTACGTGATAAGTAATATGAATTTATGGTATACCCTCAAACATAATGTTTGAAGTCCTTATCAATCCAAAGGAGATAAAATAAATTTATATAATTATTATCTTAGAACATAATGTAGGCACTTATCCACAAGTGAACCACATGATTATATTATGTGAAGATGGTTAAGAAATGGGCCATAGACAAGTGTGGGAAGAGATACTAAAATATATGGAATAGGAAAATCAGATAATATCACAAGGATTTGTTTTAGGTATATGTAATAATAATTGGGTTGAATGGGTGTGAGGTTAACTAAATAAGGAACATGAATTAGATAGGATAAATTACATGGTTTATTAAGACATAGTAAGGACTACATCATATAGTATGGAATAACACATAAAATAAGAAAATTTATGCATACCTATTTAAAATGGAAAGAAAATAATTTTCCTAAACAAATAATACAATTATGCTACTTCATGTAAAGGTTTACCAATAAGATAATTATTATTTAAAAATATTCTAGTGACTAGTCAGTTTATTCTACATCAAGTAGTCCTACAAGTAATGTGAACAAGTTATGAATTCATAAATCTAACATATTAAGTGATGAGTGAAAATTTAGAATTTTTGTAATTAATATAGAGCCATGTTTGAGTATTTTTATGTCAATAACCTATGGCATTATTACATGGCCCTTATGGTTTATTTATGGATGTGTAGTAGAATGGATAGGAAGTAAAACATCCTTGTGATTTAGAAATAAATTCTTGATAAATATTAAAAAATAATAGGCTTTATATATGTTTTAGGATTGGAATAATAATAAATATTGATAGATAAAGTGAAAATGCCAATGTAATAAGTGTCAGTTTTAAGTGAGTGGTAGGGGATCCAATGTAAAAAAATTAATAGTGGCTATGAAAATAATTGCATAGTAATGGTTGTATGTTAATAATTTAGACATGTACCTATTAGTTTGAGTGAATTAAAAAATATATAGACATGATGAGAACATTTATTTTTATTTTGATAAGCATAAAAGCATTTTATATATTAGTTGTGCTAAATTAGAAGCATAGAAAATAAAAATAAAAGTTTAAAAGTCTTAGCAAGGAGGATTTCTTAAATAAGGTGGTTGTATTTTTTTGATGTTGTATGAATATGTATCAACAAAAAATTTAACCCATATCATTGATAAGATAAAGGCACAATGTAATAAAGGTATGTGTATATAGAGAATACTATTATCCAATAAACTATAAGAAAACATTAGAATGTTTGAAAAACAATAAATACTTTTTCATTTTTTTTTTAATATTTTTTGCTTGACCTTATTGAAATATATTTATATAATCAAGGTTATTTATTTAGTACTTGATCAAACAACATACTAGTTTTCTAACCAAGACTTTCAATAACACTCGATGGTTTTCGTTAGTTCTAATTTTTTTTGTACATTTTTAAATTAGATGATAACATTGTGAAAAATTAGGAATACATTCTTCAATATCATTTCCAACTTATAAAAAAAATTTAAAAATTGAGTGTACACATAGGTTTATCATTAGTCATATAATTTAAGTTGATTTCCACTCACTGGGAAATAAATCCTAAGAAAATTAGTTGCACATAGCTTCCATGCACCTTTGTCCAACATCCACTCAAATTTGAACCAATTATTTTATGCTTAGATATACTATGATTGTGTATGAAAGATACTAATTTACTATTCCTCTAATGTAAGTATCCTTATGAAATGAACCCATAATGCTGAAAGATTCTCATTTGTGAAATGACTTATAAGAATATTGAAGGTACTTTAAAGAGTTCACCATATTTTAGGGTTTATTAAAATGATAACATATATAGTTATTGTGGTTATTGATAAGATAAATGTTGATAAAACTTAAAATAACAAACAAGTTAAAAATCCTAATATTTTTCATGGAAATCATAAATATATGTTCCTCATCCACCATTGAGCTCTATGCCAATATGTGATAACATTATGTATGGAATGGCTAATTTCCTATTTAATCAATGAAGTAAAACCCATTACTATTTTTCAGCTCTAAAATAGAGGGTATGGAATGGAACTTTTACAACTTGGTTCTTAAAGATCATGTATGAGGATTTTATACAAACCTAGAGATCTACTTAACATGCATTGTACAAAAATATTTCAGCATTATGAAATAATAATACAATTATTAGTATTGTAATTTTTTAAGATATAAAATGGTCATTAAATAAGATGTTTGTGATCAATAAATAACCATAAAATTTATTTATTGAGGTGTTAAACAAGGTTTCTAATTATATCCCACTCATGTTGTTTTACTCAAGATCTGGTAAATGGTTCATTGTTACTTTCATTGGTTATAACTAGTTGTTTAATGGTAATGTATAATCTAGGTAAGATTTAAAAAATATTTGTTTACACAATAATTAAATACACTTGTGTTAAAATATTCCAAAGACAATATTTCTATGACAAGTTAGTGTAAAGTAATAATATTTTCATCATGATTCAAGGATATTATAATTGGGAAGATATTTAATCTAGGTAGGATTTATAATAAATATTTGTTATTCTAAATTAAATATCTTCCCAATTATAATATCCTTGAATCATGATGAAAATATTATTACTTTACACTAACTTGTCATAGAAATATTGTCTTTGGAAAATATTCCAAAGACAATATTTCTATGACAAGTTAGTGTAAAGTAATAATATTTTCATCATGATTCAAGGATATTATAATTGGGAAGATATTTAATTTAGAATAATCAATATGTTAGAGAAAATTATAAAAGTTATTTATTTAGTGTATGTTATTATATATATATATATATATATATATATATATATATATATATATATATATATATGAAAGTGTCTATACATATGATATTCAAAAGGTTAGCTTTTGATCAATGGTAGGAACTTATAAAATAGAATACCAAACATTTCTAATTATTTTCAACCATATGGATGGCTTAGTCTCTACCAAAGGATAGGTACATAATTAAATTAATTTTTTTGATTTCATCTACAAATGACCATTTAAATTGATCTATATTTCCTCTATGTAATAGTTATGGTAGCTAAATATTTTTCTCAGCATTTTAGTATTATATGATATTTAATATGTAGATAACATATAATATAACTTACAACAAGTTGCAATAGTTTCTACATGCTACCTTGTAACAGTTAATAAAGGATGCCTTGTATGAATTAATATAATACCTTCTGAAGACTAACCTCTATCAATTATTATAAGCTGCCCTATAATATTATCTAAAATAAATTCTACAGGTTTCTTTTTTGTATTTTGGACAAGAACATATAAAAGATAACCTAAAACATTTTTTATAGGCTTTCTTATAGTAGTTTCTACAAAAAATTCTACAAGCTACCCTAGACTAGTTACTACATGTTCCTCTAAATATTTTCTATAAGAACTATTATAGGCTACCCTACAATAATCTATAGAGGGTGACCTTCGATATTTATGATTATTATATTGAACATTCAAATAATAATATAAAATCAAATTATAGAAGGTAAATCATAAAAATAATTGTACTCATTGTGCTAAAATAGATGAAATTATATGGAAGAGCAAAAAAATATCAAATTTAGCAAAAATATTGCTAACATAAAAAAATAAGGACCAATTATTGTTAAATCAATGTATCTCAAAGATTAGTCGTTGCTTCACCAATTTTAATTTGATTTTAAATATCCTATAACTATATGTTATTACCATGAATCCATTGATGTAACTAAACATTTTATAATCACTTCAAGTTTGATAGTTTGTTGTGTTGGCATTTATAAGTGAGAGGGGATATTGGGAAAGGTTTTTATCCTTTTTTATTCAATTGTATCATTGGTTATGCATAATATTAAGGACATGATTTATAGTTATATCAGATATATGTGCATATTAAAAAATTGGGTTGAGTGGTTTAGAGTGTCTGGGTGAAAATCATAGTTTTGAGAAAAATATCAAAAACATTATTCTAGTGTTTGGATTATTTAAAACACTCTCAAACATATATCTTGTATTTATTTTGTATAAGAGGATAGATTATTGATAAACTAAAATAATGGAATATAAACACTAAAATTTTATATTTTATATACAAACTCAAATGTTTATTAAGGTTATTTAAAGCATTTGCAAAAAGAAAAACATGAAAAATATCACAACCTTGCTTGTGAATGGTTGTTGTTAAATGATTGGATTATTTATTGGTATTT